>AFQZ01000232.1:0-59034 GCA_000222935.2 Aciculosporium take MAFF-241224 | reverse complement strand
GGGCATATAAGGTAATACTAGTAATACTCTTAAAGATAAAAGCAGCAGTACTACTAGTAGATTTATACCTTAATTATATTAAGCAATAATTCTACTAGAGACTTAAGGATAGTAGCATAGGTAAGAAGATATAACAGGTATATAATATAATAGCATTACAGCTATAATGCTAAGGAAAAGGCCGCTAACACAATCACTATAAGGCATTTTCTAACGCCCCCTCCCCCTCCCTAGCAGCCTTATAGCTAGACAGGAATTAAAGAGAAAGTAGGAAAAATAGTAGATATAGCAGAGGCATAAGGCTTAAATAAGAAGAAAACAGGCAAAAGCAATAGTAATAAATAAGGAACCTAACCTTAAGAGCATAAAAAAGATAGTAAGGCTTTATAACAGCCTACTAAATCATAAATCCACAGCCTTAGTATAGCTTTAAATAGAAAAGATAGGGCTAAATGCCTTTCTCTATAATAAACAGGTGCCTAAGGTAATATTAGTAATATATTAATACTAGGGAGGAGATAAGGATATTTACTACTTTATCCTTTTCTACCTAGAATATAACCACCTAAGGCCGATTCTAGTAGTGCCTATAATAAGAAACCCGTAGAAGCTTAGGGTAGTGCTTAATAACAAAAAGCTAGTACTAAATATTATAAAGTAAGTGCTCTTAACTAAGTAACTTTAGTAGTACAGGTTAGCAAAGAAGCTTTATAAGGTATGGCAGATATATAATATTAAGGTTAAGAAAGGAACTAAAGATAATAGAAATAATAAAATAAAGAAGAAAGAGCTAGATTAAAAGGGGAGATACTTATAAGGGGTTTTTACTAATATACTAACCTTTTATATAAAGTATAACTGTACTTCTATTATTATTTATAGTTCAAGGGGAACTAGCAGATATCTCATACTAATAATTAAAAATAATAAAGACTTTATATTAAAGGCTTAGCAGGAGCTATATAGAAGAATATGGGTTTTCTCCCCTATTTTAGGGTTTTTCCTATATTAAGAAGTTAGTCAATGTACTAGATAGTGGCTTTAGCTACCTAGCGTACATGAATAATAATAGGCAAGTTAAAGGAGAGTAATAACTAAAATAAAAATAATTTAAATATAATAGTAGGCTTTAAACTAAAGGTTTTAAGTCCTCTTTTACTAGGCTTTAATTTATTTTTAAATAAATAGCTTTAGGATTTATAGGACTAAGGGGTTATTAAAGATATTTTATACTAAATTTAACTAAAAGTAATACTAATAGTAAAACAGAAGTTTCTTATATTTATAAAAACCTAGTTATAAATAGCAGATTATACTCTAAATATATAAAAAGTACTATAATTTTAGGAATAGCTTTAGGTACCTTATTATAAGCTTTTTATTACCTTACTTATATAGCAGGTTTATAACTTGCTTATATTAAGTTACTTAGGGCAAAATATTACCTTTTAAGCGCTATATAAGTGTTAGAATTGCTCGTATGGATGATGGAAGGGATACGCCGCATTGACCAGGAATTGTAAGTTGCACACAGAATACACATACCCTAATTAGCTGGATTATAGTTTATATAACCTAGGGCTGTAACATAGCCATAACACTATACCTCTATATTATAGCCTGCTTCTCTTCCCTTTAGAATATATAATAAATTAAATTGGATTACCCCCCCCCTTATATTTATACTATAGTAATCCTATAACCTGCACATTACTAATACTAATTAGTAGTTGCTAATAACTATAGATTTACTAGGTTATATATAAAATAAACTCGTCTAAATGCTTTTACTTATATAACTATAAGAAATTCTAACGTTATACTAACCAAAGGATTATTTCTTTAATCGTTAACTGTTACTTATCTATAATAATAAGAAG
Source organism: Aciculosporium take MAFF-241224 (assembly GCA_000222935.2). Classification (NCBI taxonomy): domain Eukaryota; kingdom Fungi; phylum Ascomycota; class Sordariomycetes; order Hypocreales; family Clavicipitaceae; genus Aciculosporium; species Aciculosporium take. The sequence goes on along the minus strand of AFQZ01000232.1, from coordinate 57,154 downwards.
ACTTAACTCTTGTAAATCTTCTTACTTATTGTTAACTTTTGCTACTTGTCTACAATTAAAACCAGATCTTTACTATTATTTACAGAGAATTAACTAATGCTAACTGCTTTAATTAGTATTAAATACAAAGCCCAACCTAAAATACTAAAATATTATTAAGTTAAGGAAAGATAGATAATTTTAATAAATAACTCCAAAAAGACATCTATAGAAGATGTCACGGTTGGAGGTCTACTAGTAGAGTAAAGGCTGTAGTTAAGCGTACTTGTAGCTAGATAGCTGTAGGTAGGGTTAGTGATGTGAATACTATATTTACTAGCCTCTCTATCTCTCTATAAGGCCTGTCCCCCTATATACCTATGTATAGCTAGGGCGTGGCTTGCCCTAGTAGGTCTCTGTACTCTTATGTTTTTATTTTGTAACTCTTTTAACAGAGCGCCTTCTCTTGTCTGTAATTACTCTTAATTACTATAAGTAGTCCTAGGCCTTAGTCTTTGCTTTTTTATAACTCCCTTACTATAACTTAGTAAGCCCCTTTTCTTAAATATATAACTTGTGTATTATTATTTATTATGACTTTACTAAACGCATATGTATTACGCTAAGCCTACCCTGCTTTCTGTTTTTTTAATAGTAAATCTAATTTTGTAATAACCTTATAATAAGGTCTCTGCTGGGTTCTAGCTTATACTTATTCTTAATATTAACTCTATAATATTACTAAGCCTGCTAGATCTAAAGCCGTTTTTTCTCATTACTTATAATTTACTTTTAACTCTCTCTTATTATTAAAGCTGCTATACTCTGCTTATATTAGCTTATAGCTTGCTACTGTATTATAGTATTAACACTACTTATAGAGAAATCGCTCCTAGGCATCTTAGTGCCTAATTATATAAATAACATTATTAATTTAGGCGTATACGTTAGATTAGTAGCCTAACTATCTAGCTATAAGAAGGTCTCTTTCCCCCTCTCTTTAGCCTGTTTTTTCCTTTTTTCTTTATTATTATTTGCTTATATATTATCTTTTATTACTACTATATCTTTACTCTCTTACAGCTTAGCTACTACTATTGCTTCCCTTTTATTAATATATATATAGATTTTAATGTTATTAGTATTTCCCTTTCTTTTCTGTTTATTTAGTAAGTTATATATTTAATATTATATGTACACTACTTGCTTATAGCTAATAATTACTAGTTATTATATATTACGCTAGTTAATCTCCTGCCTTTTTTTCTATGGCTTTCTCTCCTGCTCCTAGTAAGCTAAATATTATAATACTTATCTTTAGAGTTAGTTAGTATGTTATTTAGATACTTATGCCCCTAGGCTATAGCTAACTTGCTACTAGGGTCTAAAAAATTCCTTATTATTATTATAGCTATATAGTAGTAACCTAGCAGATCTTTCTAAAGCCTAATAGCACTAAACCTATATACCTCCTTAAGCATATTATTATTCCTAAGCCCTATAGAAAGATATATAATAGTAAGTACATTGCTTATACTTTACTATTCTATTATTAATTATTATAGCTTATAGCATAAAATGCTCTTATTGCTCCTAGAATAATAAGGAGTATAGTAGCGTTAGTTCCCTATAATTTTCTTATTTTAATTACTACTAATTAGCTACTAGATGCCTGCTTAAATTAGTATTCTTTACTAGAAAATATTTAAAGAGATAAAAAAAAAGACTAATAGTATCCATTACTATTAAATGCCTATAAGTTTATTACTTAATTATAGTTAATCTACTGCTAATAATTCCTAGGGTGTTATGAGTGTATAGGCAAATTTAGCTACTATAATAGCTAAGGTAAAAAATTCTAATATTTATAGATATACCTAATATATGTATCTTTGGGCAGATGTTAAGCTTAAGCTTAAAAATAATAAGCATGCTATAATCTTATAGGGCATTGCCTATATTACTATGCTTATATAAATAGAAATTACTAACTACTTATAATATATTTATATATATAGTAAGGATATATGTATCTTTTAGACTATTTATAACTTTATAATAGCTAACTTATTACTAGCTATATAAGCCTATTATAAGGGAGACTTCCCTTGCTATATGTATTGCGCTTATAACTATCCCTTACGCTATATTGGAATTACTTAGCATTAAATCCGACTTTATGGGTGCTAATGACTCTAATAATGGCTTTAAATAAGAGTAGCTTGTTAGTAGTAAGGTTATAGTGCTTTTAGTAGCTATTAGTTTATTATTAATAGAGATAAGTATCTTTAAGTATTACTAATATCTCCTATAATATATTATATATATACTCTACTACCTTACTGTTATTTTCCTTTTATAATCTATTATAATGTCTTATATATTAAAGTTTCTTTTTAGTACCTAGGAATTCTCTGATTTATTATAGCCTTTTTACTTTACTAAGTATTTATACTACTTTCCTTAATACTTATATATAATAATTTGCTTAACCTTATATAATTTCTAGTTATAAATAGGTAGCTTTAATATTACTATGGCCTTATTAGGATTTAGACCTTTATATAGCTTTAAACTTATAATATTAAATATATTATATAGGCGTATATTGTCTAGAAGCTCTAGACAATAGGCCAGTCTATGTGCGCCTACTTTCTCCAGAACTTTAAATAGTTCTAGATACTTTGCTGCGAGCTTCTTGCTGAGTTGTTAAAGGTTAATATTCTTAGTTAACAAAAGCATATAGTTGCCTAGCAAAAAACTTATTAAGCCTTTTTTCTTATTATAGTGCTTTATATATTATTCTTAAGTTATATGTAGTAGCTGCTTAGTTGCCTTATGTTATTGTTATAATTCTTATACCCTTATATCTGCTTACATGTTCATAATATCCATTGCCTTTATAATATAGTTTAGGCCCCTTAGCTAGTAACCTTATAATAACTCTACTAGAGAGTAGCTATAAGCTAAGTGCTTACTAGTTTTATAAGTATATTAAGCTAAATATAAGTAGTCTTCCTAGTCTATTTACTCTTATACTCTAAATGCTTTAAGGTAATACTCTAGAACTTAGTTAATTCTTTTTATTTATCTGTCTGTTTATAGGTAGAAAGTGGTACTAAGTAGTCGCTTAGTTACTAGTAAGTAGCAGAAGGTTCTTTAAAAACTACTAGTAAATGTTATCCCTTTATTTAAAACAATCTCTTTTAGCGTATTATAGTCCTTAAATACATGTTTAAGGAAGATAGTAGCAAGATTACTACTTATTATTCTTATAAATATAGCTATATATAGCGCGTATTTTGAGAATTAATTCATAATAATAAGAATTATATTATGCTCCTTTCTGCTAGCTTGCTTTAATAAGGGGAGGCTAGTAATAAAGTCTATAAAGAGCTCTTAAAAAGGTCTGCTAAGAATTAGTAGTTTAGCTAACTTACTATAAGGTTAGTATAACCTAAGCTTCTTAACTTAATAGTTTAAATATAAGCTTATGTGGTTTTTTATGTCTTTTTATAATCCTAGCTAGTAGTACTATTTAGCTACTCTGTGAATTATCTTGCTTATACCTTAGTATCCTGCTATAAGGTTATTATAAGTAAGTATTAGAATTTTTATATATATCCCTACTAATATATATACCCTTATATTAAAATATAGTAAACTGTTTTTATTAATTGCTTAGTGCTTCTTAACTATTATATTACTGCTATAAAGCAGTACTATTTATGTTTTATATAATAAATCTTATTTTTACGCTTTTTAAATTGCTATTGTAATAGGTTTGCCTACTAGCTCTTTAGTGTGTTTAATAGCACTTTGTCTTCTAATTACTATTAGTCTTACTACTAGATTGCTATGTACCTATATAAACTATATTTATAAATATATAGCTAGGGAGGTCTTCTTACTACTAGCTTACTTTAAACTCTTAAATACTGTATTATTAAATAAGGTTACTATTAATATACTACTTAAATATACAGCTTTTATGCTGCTTAAATATATAGCTAGGGAGGTTTTCTTACTATAAGCTTGCTCTAAACTCTTAAATACTATATTATTAAATAGGGTTACTATTAATATACTACTTAAATATACAGCTCTTATACTACTTAAATATATAGCTAGGGAGGTTTTCTTACTATAAGCTTACTTTAAACTCTTAAATACTATATTACTAGATAGGGTTACTATTAATATACCACTTAAATATACAGCTCTTATACTGCTTAGATATATAGCTAGGGAGGTCTTCTTACTACTAGCTTGCTCTAAACTCTTAAATACTATATTATTAAATAGGGTTACTATTAATATACTACTTAAATATATAGCTCTTATACTACTTAAATATATAGCTAGGGAGGTCTTCTTACTACTAGCTTGCTCTAAACTCTTAAATACTATATTATTAAATAGGGTTACTATTAATGTACTACTTAAATATATAGCTCTTATGCTGCTTTTTCTTTATATTTCTTATAGTAAGGCCTTTACACCTTAGGATATTATTATATATACTACTTTATTAGTACTATTATTATTCTACTCCTTTTTTATAAACTTATTTAAAAACATTCGTAGGTGTAATAACTATGCCTTTACTATAGCTGCTTTTAAGAAATAGTCTGGTCTTTAAGATAATTTATTAGCCAGGTTTAACTTCCCTAGCTTATACTTAATTATAAAATTATATAAATAAAGTTTATCTAATACTATAACTTATTTACTAGAAAGCTTTAGTTTTATTATTAAGTATTTATAGTTTAAGTAATTAGTAATTACTTTTATTAAATACTATAAGTAAGCTAAGTAATATCTCTATATATAAAAAGCTTCTTATATAGCTAGTAGCTTAGTATTAGGTATTATATAGTAAAGTTTAAGACCTAACAACTTCTGCAATATATATACAACTAGGTGCTAATTGCCTAGCACTAATATTACTAATACTATGCTAATAGTAAACGCTAAGGTATTTATTTTAACTTAAAGAGGGGCTATTAGATTAAAATAAACCAGGACTAGTGCTTTTAAAAACTTTTGTTTTAGTATCTTAAATGCAGCTTATATATTATAAGGTAGTTTAAAGGTCCCTTTAAACTCTCTTTTCAGAAGGTTTATTAATAAGATAGTAATTTTACTATATGCTCTAATAAACTATTAGTAGAACCCTATAAACCTAAGAAAGATTTATATATTTAATATACTGCTTAGTAGCAGCTATTCTACTACTGCCTTAATGTATTCTGGTTCCATTTTAATACCCTCTAGTATAATAATAAATCTAAGAAATCTAACCCTTATTATTAAGAATTTGCATTTATTAAGGTTTATATATAGCTTTATAATGTATAATCTCTATAGAACTAGTTTAACATACCCCTTATATATAGCTATATTACTACTATAGATTAGAATATTATTTAAATAAACAATATATATTATATCTACTAGCTCTCCTAGTATAGCGTTAATATATTCTTAGAAGGTAGCGGGTGCGTTTATTAGGCTAAAAGGCATAACAAGATATTTAAAGTAACTATATTAGTATTAAAAAGCTATCTTTTACTTATTGCTCTTATAGATATATATTTAGTAATAAGCATCTTTTAAGTCTAGCTTTATATAAATTATTACTCCTCTTAATCTATTTAATAATTCTAATATAAGGGGAAGAGAGGCCTTATCCTTCTTAGTAACTCTATTAAGGCCTTTATAATCTATATAAAGGCATAGTTAGCCTCTCTTTTTTAGTATAAATAAGATTAGTACTCCTACTAAACTTATTAATTTTCTTATCTAGCCTTTCTTTTATATATCTACTAAGTATTTACAAAGGACTTATAGCTTTTTCTTTATTAGGTTATAAATTAGCCCTTATAGTAGTATTTCTCCTTTTATTAATTCTATTATATAAGTTTTTCCTTCTAGAGAGGGTAGCTTACTAGCTAACTCCTTTAAAGATATATCTGTAAATTCTTTATATTTTAGTGGGAGTGCCTTTATAGTAATCTCTTTACTTAATTTATTTTTATCTAGCTCTCCCTAGGAGATAAATAGTTATACTATATATTAGCTAAGAATTAGCATTATACCTGCTGCTTTTTTTACATAGTAAACCTATTATAAACTAGTAACTAGCTTTAGGCATTCCCTTATTACTAGGTGTCTTTAATAACCTAATGCCTATAATAGTACTTTTAGCTTATAGTCTATAGCCTAGTTTATTCCTAGGATTAGTTCCTCTCTAGTATCTGCTATATAGCAGCAGAGTTAATAGAATTTACTATAACCTGTACTATCTATTATTTATATTACTTTATTAATAATACCCTAGTGCTTTAATTCTGTTAGTAAGGCGCTTTCTAGCTTTACCTTATTTACTTTTATCCTGCTTTAGTTAGCTTTAAATAATAAGTTTAAATATATTATTAAGTTTATTGCTCCTGGGTTAAATAATGCGTTTACTACTACCTAGCTTTCTTCTTACTATAGTTTTATTCTTATCCTTATTTAAAAGTTATTAATTTTATTTTTAGAGTTTTTAATTTAGCTTAGGGGTTTAACTATAATAACGTATCCCTAGGCATATACTATAGTTACTAGTATTATGTTTAGGTCTATAGCCTGCGCTACTTTCTTACAGTTACTATAGTATAAAATTATTATATGCCTATTTAATACGTATGTCTTATAATTAAGTGCTTTATAATAAGAAGTAATATAGCTATATTTTTTACATTTAAAACAGAAATAAGATTACTAGCCCTGGGTTGTCTCTCTCTTGCTACTTATTCCTTACTTATCCTTTAATAGTAATATTAACCTAGCTTATTTCCTATAGGGATAAGGTTTTTTATTATAACCCTTAGTAGCTACTTCTGCCTTATAACCCTATTTAATAAGGAATGCTTAAGACTTAGGGAACTCTTAGCTAAGGACCTGCTTTCTTATTATATGGTTTAAGCTATTAATAAATATATAAATCTAAATTCTCTTAGGGATATCTTTAGGTAACTCTCCCTTTATTTTCCCCTAAATCTTAATAAATACTATAAATAGCTAGTTATCTTATTACTATAACTTTAGTAATAACTTTATTACTTTTAGGTAGTATATGTTCTTATCTATTACTCTGTCCTTTAGCTATATAATAAAGTCCTTCTAGCTATAATTATTAAAGTTTATAATGCTATTTATAGCTATATACTTATTCTATTATTACTTTGCTTCCTTTGCTAAATAGCTGCTAGTATAGGTAACCTTAGTTAAGTTATCTGTAAAGGTTACTCTATTTATAATAAAAGCTATGTTTAAGTTTATAAGAAAGGATTATAAGTTTTTATAGCTATTTCCCTTATAAACTAGGGCTTTTAATTATGCTTTTACAAGGCTATGTTATAAGTAAGTTACTATTAATTAGTTGCCTAGAGTATTTATTTAGAGAGAAGCAGTTAGACTAGGCTCCTTAGGTATAGTTATTAAAGGGTTTATTAAGTCTTGCTATATTTTTTTAAGTTAAGTGTGCTTTTAGACTAGGTATAACTTTTTTATAGCTTTCTTAAGTCCTTAGTTTAACTCTTCTTTTTTATTAGCCTATGTATTAATATCTTAGATTTAGGTATGCTAGGGTTTAGGCTAATAATACTAATTACTTATAGTACTATTAAGGTAAGTTTGTTTTATTCTTATAAGTTTTTTTATTTTACCCTTTAATATAGGTATAAGGGGTTCTAGCTATAATATAACGTTTTATGCTATAATAATACTAAAGCTGCTTCTGTCTTTATTAAGTTTATCCAATACCTGTGTAGTTATTATATTAATATAGCTGCTTACTTATATATTTATTCTTTAGGTTAATATCTTTATTAAGCTAATAGTTTACTATTTTCATAGGAAAAAGTAAATATTCTATTATAATTAGAGGTTTACTAGTAAAGTAAAGGCTATAGTTAAGTGTACTTATAGCTAAATAGCTATAAGTAGGGTTAGTAATATAAATACTATATTTACTAGCCTTTCTATCTCTCTATAAGGCCTGTTCCCCTATATACCTATGTGCAGCTAGGGCGCGGCTTGCCCTAGTGGGTGTCCGTACTCTTATGCTCTTGTCTCGTAACTCACCTGACAGAAGAGAACTTCTAAAGAGCACTCTTCCTTAAAAACTCTATAAGCACTGCTTAATTCTATCCTAGAATTAGACTAAGTTAGTTAAGAATATTAATATTAATATAGCTACTAAACAACAGATTAATAACTATATTATATATATAATTAACTATTATATTCTTAACTAAGGAAAAGGGCGTAATCTTCTTATTAACTTCTAGTAGGACTATAAAAATTAAACTAAGGATGCTTTTAATAGAAGTAATACTAACCTTAGGTATACCCTTTATAATTACCTTAATAATAATAGTATTAAGGCAGCGAGAAGGAAAAAAAAAAAAAAAAAACACTGCGGATACGACGCGGTATTACGCCTAAAACGGAAAAGAAGCATGGAATTAGATTCCTTATTATTAATTACCCCCCCTAGTAATAGCGCATTATATAAGGGGAGTAAGCGGCATAAGAGGCATAATATTTAATAAATTTTTACATAGATTTATAATTAATAAAGGACAAGGCACTACCTAGGAAGAAATATAGCATTAAGGAGAGAATTCTAAAGTAGTAGTAGTGCAGGAAAAACTAAAGAATAAAATAAAATTACTAAAGAAATTAATAATAAAAGTTATTCTAAAGGTAGAAATAATAAAAGTATAGGCTTTTATTAAAACTATTATATAAATTACTATAAATATAAAAGGGAAGATAGCCTAAATAAGAACTAGCACAGGAGGCCTATAGGCTTTAATTATAGAAGTAGTTAATAGTAAGGTAGAAACCATAGTTAAGAAGGCAGTTAAGAAGGCAATAAAGGCTATTCCTAGTACTAGATCAGCGGTTAAGGAGACTTAGGTAATTATTATAGCTTATAGAGCTATAGGGCAGAATATAACAATCCCTTTAGCCTAAACAGAGGGTATAGCAATACTAGCCCACTATTACTAAAAAGTAATAATAAAGGGAAACACTATTAGTAAGGCAGTTAGGAATAAATTGCTAGGGGAGATTATAAAGGCAGTAAACAGCACTATTAGTATAGAGGAGGCAGTAGCAGCACACTAACTACAGAGTAGAGATATAGTTATTATGTTTACTAAAGCAGGGAGGAAATAGAAGGAAAATACAGCCTAGGTAAGAGTTGCCTTTAGACCTAAGGCAGAAGTAAATAGGAAGATGTTTAGTGTAATTATTAAGGGATTCCTAATACAATTAATAAACTATATTGTAATTAAGGATATAAGGAAGAATATTAAAAAGGAGAATAGTTTAAACATAGTAAAGATAATAGTATAGAAGCTAAAGAAAACAGCGATAAGGGCACTACTAGTAGTTAGTGTTAAGGGCACTAAGGCAGCAAACTGCCTATGCCATAGGAAAATAGTATACTAAGCAGAGATTTTTAATACTAAGCTATATAACAAGATAATCCACCTAAAGCAAAATTATAACTACTATAAGATTAGGTATATTGCTAAGCACTATAAGGAGAAAGCAAGATGCAGTAGGTATACTACTAGAAAATACCCTAAGGAAGAGAGGACTTGCCTGATATTAATAGGTAAGGTACGGGAGAAATGCCTAAATTATACAGGGGCATATTTAGTATAGTATTAGCTATACTTAGTAAGTAATAATAGATAGTAGTAGGCAAGGGAGGCTTATATTATAAGGCTGCTGTTCTTCTATGGCTATTGGTTAGAGGTTGTAATAGCTACTATAGGTAAGGGTTATTATAGAGAAGAGACTAGGGGACTAATAGAGAGGCAGCTAAGAGAAAGGAGCATATAACTAAGGGGCCTTTCTGTAAAATGAACTTATAAGCTATAATTAGGATAACAGAGACCGGCAGAGGAAGGCATAATGCTGGCCTTTTTACAACTAACTAGAGGGTAAAACAATACCAGAGCCAGCCTAACCAGAGTGCTCTAAAGCACACAATAGAGTATATAATTAAGGTTATATACTGGAATATATAGAAAAAAAGCAATTTAGTATATTTAGTATTAGGGCATAGCATTAGCCCTAAGGCAATAGCTATTTAAGAACTAAGAGGTTATAATAGTATACTACTAAATCTATCTTAAGTGCATTATATATTAGTAATATATAGCAAAAGAATAGTAATTTATATATATTAAAAGGTTAAGACAGGACTTTAGACTATAGGGAGGGGGGAGGATTAGTATAGTATTAAGCTATATAAAGTAGAGGTATATAACATCTATTCTCTAGCTTATAAAAGGGAGTAGCAGATGCCTTTATAATACTTTACTAATACCTAGGCAAAGGGCTAGAGTGTATTTATAGGGGACTTTAACTAACACTACCCCTTATAGGACAGATTTGGCCGAATCTCTTAAGGGCATAATAAGATATTGGAATTCATAACAAGGTAGCAACTTAGCCTAGCTATGCCGTTTAGGAAAGTAATAAGGAAAAAACATAGCAGTAGGGATAGTACTATTAACTATACGTAGACCACTCACAACGTTAGTATTAAATTCATTAGGCTAGTGGAAATTGCCGGATCTAACCATATACCTTAGCTTATTAGCATTAGGATAAGCAAGGAATTAAGTAATAGCCTAGGGTTAGTCCGGGATTAAAGGATAGTAAATAAAAACCTTATTATAGCAAAGGCTTTAAACAGGCTTAAAAAGGAGGGGTTAGAGCTCCCGCTATATAACTAGCAGGAAATTAATAACTATATGTAATAGCTTATCTAACAACTTACAGAGATAGCTAATATAGCGGCACCTAAATAACCTTAAGGGCATAGCAAACTATAGCCTTAGTAAAATAAAAGGGTAAAGGATATAATAGCAAAGGCAAGATATGCTAATAAGCAGTAGTAATAATAACAGACGTAGGAATTATAGCAGGCCTTAACAGAAGCTATAGGAAAACAGGATTATATAATCTTAGAGGAAAAGAGAAACAGCTAGCAACAGGTAGTTAGCAAGTTATTTAGGTCTAAAGGGAGCCTTTAAACCCTAGAGCGCTAGGCCTGGCTATAGAGTAGACTTTCTCCTAAGATGTAACAGGTCCTACTACTAACTCAGCTAGGAGATAACAGCAGGAAGGAGATAGTAAAGGTTATACATAAGGGTAAGGCAAAGGCATTTGCAAAGAGGTTCTTTCCCTTATCTATAGCTAGGGCTTTAGGTTTAGAGATAGAGGTAAAGACAAGATACCATAGTAATAATCAGGTAGTTCCTGTATTTATAAAGAAGGAAATTAAAGAAGTTATAAAGAATATAGCAAGTTAAAAAGCCCTAGGGCTAGACAAGCTACTAATAGGTTTACTTAAGCTATGTAGAGCAGCCTTAATATTATGTTTAACATGCCTTGTAAATACATGCTATAGTTTGGAATACTATCCGGCCTCCTTCTAGTAAGTAAAGGTAATAGTTCTATATAAACCTAGGAAAACCCCTAAGGAGTTAGGCAGACTAGGGGGGTAAAGGCCGATATTACTATTAAATACAATAAGAAAAGTAATTAAGGGAGCTATTATAAGGAGGATTACTACTATAACAGAGAAAGGCTATATACTACTAGATATATAAATAGGCAATAGAGCTGGTAGGTTAATAGAGGTAGCACTAAGTACACTAAAAGAGGTTATAAGAATAGCATAGTATTACTAGGAAATAGTATTATTACTATAGCTGGATATTACTAGGGTATTTAATACTATTAGCTATAAACAATTAATCTGCACTATAAAGGAGTTAGGACTGCTAGGGTAAATGGCTAGATAGGCACAGGGCTTTATGTTAGAAAGAAGAGTATAATTAGCATTTAATAAATATATTACTAAGGAAATCTAAGTCACTATAGGGGTTCTACAAGGGTTGCCGGCATCTCCTATTCTCTTCCTGCTTTATATTATGCTACTATATTAAAGACTAGTAGCAGCGGAATTAATATTAACATTAGGGTTCTTAAATAATATAAACTTTATAGTATATAGAAAAACAGCAGAGGAGATAAAAGTATAACTAGAAAGAGCCTAGAAAATATATAAGGAGTAGTTAAAGGAGTACAGGCTAAGGTTTAACCTAGGGAATAGCAAGCTAATATACTTTATAAGAAAGAGGCAGGCGATTATAACAATAATCTGACTTAGAAGAATAATAATACAACTAATATAATTAGTGCGATTTCTAGGGGTTTGGATTCACTAGAAGCTTTATTAGTTAACCTATATAGAGAAGGTAAATGCTAAATTATTATAGCAGAAGTTAGCACTTATAGTGCTAGCTATGTTTATATAGGGATGCTAACTAAAGTGTATAAGATCCCTTTATATATAGGTAATAAGAAGCATAATAGCCTATAGAGCTGGGATATACCACACCCATAGTAAGTTAAAAGGGGTAGTATAGGGGGTAATAAAGGCATTTATAAGGGAATAGAATAAATGCTTAAGGCGGGTTATAAGGGTATATAAGGCAATACTAGTAACACTCTTAGAGACAGAAGTAGTAGTGCTACTAGTAGATCTGTACCTTAATTACATTAAGTAATAATTCTACTAAAGACTTAATAATAGTAGTATAAGTAAGAAGATATAACAAGCCTGTAATTTAATAGCATTACAGCTATAATGCTAAGGAAGAGGCCGCTAATGTAATTACTATAAGGCGTTTTCTAATACTTCCCCCCCCCTCCCTAGCAGCCTTATAGCTAAATAAGAATTAGAGAAAGAGTGGGAAAAACAGTAGATATAGCAGAGGCATAAGGCTTAAGTGAGAAGAGGACAGGCAAAAGTAATAGTAGCAGATAAGGAACCTAACTTTAAAAACACTAAAAAGATAGTAAGGCTTTATAACAGCCTGCTAAAGCATAAATCTATAGCCTTAGTACAGCTTTAAATGGAAAAGATAGGGCTAAATGCCTTCCTTTATAATAAATAGGTGCCTAAGGTAATATTACTAATATGTTAATGCTAGGGAGGAGACAAGGATATTTACCACCTTATCCTGTTATACCTAAAACATAATCATCTAAGGCTAATCCTAGCAGTGCCTATAATAAGAGACCCATAGGAACTTAGGGCAGCGCTTAACAATAAGAAGCTAGCACTAAATATTATAAAGTAGGTGCTCTTAACTAGGCGACTTTAGCAGTACAGGTTAGCAGAGGAGCTTTATAAGGCATAGCAGATATGTAATAATAAGGCTAAGAAAGTGACTAAAGGTAACGGAAATAACAGAATAAAGGAGGAAAAGCCGGATTAGAAGGGGAGGTGCTTATAAGGGGTTTTTACTAACATACTAACCTTTTATATAAAGCACGACTACACTTCTGTTATTATCTACAGTTCCAGGGGAACTAGTAGATATCTTATACTAATAGTTAAAAATAATAAAGACTCTATATTAAAGGCTTAGCAGGAGCTATATAGAAGAATATAGGTTTTCTCCCCTATCTTAGGGTTTTTTCTATATTAAAAAGTTAGTTAATGAACTAGTTAGTGGCTCTAGCTACCTAGCGTACATATATATATATAAGACAGCAAGAGAATTAAGATTAAATGCCTCTAAAGATCTTATTAATATCTTAAATATTAACCCTTAACTAGAGAAATTAACTAGGAAAGATTTTTATTTAACTAAAAACCCTTAACCAGAACTATAAAACCTAATAGGAGAAATTTCTAAAAGTAATTAAAAAGCCCTTAATACTCTTAAGAGACTTTATTATAAGGAAGACCTGGTTTAAGATAATAAACCTATGATTTCCTAAGAAATGTAAGGCTATGGCCTAAACAACTAAGGGCAAGAAGACGCTAAACTTAATGAACCCTTGATTTCCTAAGGAATGCGAGGCCACGGCCTAAACAACTAAGGGCAAGAAGACGCTGAACTTAACGAAATTCACAAGAATCCCCTGGTTTAAGACGAAATTTACAAGAATCCCCTGGCTTATAATGAAACCTATAAGAACCCCCCTAATAACCTAATAACTCCGCTATAAAGAGGACGTAAAAGACCCTAGAAATACCCTTAAGCAGAGGCTTTTCTTACTAAGAATTAAAAGGCCGATTTTTAGCTTATGGTTAACCTTTATATAAAAGACCTGTTGCGAGAGTTGCCACGAGAGCCGCTGCCAGAGCCGCTAAAGAATAGGAAAGTCCTAATTCCTTACTAAATTCAACAGCAAGAGCCGCCGCCAGAGCTGCTAAAGAATAGAAAAGTCCTAATTCCTTACTAAATTTAACAATAAATTAAGCGCCTAGTAAAGAGTTTAAATTTACTAAATTTAAACGCGATTATAAGCGCCTAATTTAGTAGGATTGAATGCGGGAATTACACTCTTTAGCCCCCTCTCTATAACACTCTTTAGCCCCCCCCCCTACAACACTCTTTGCCCCTATAACCACTCGGCCTGGACTAACAAAAGTTATTTATTTAAAGGATGTTTTTTCGCTTTATTACTAGTTTATTAATATCTGATTATTTAGGGCATTTTATGTAATTTTTAGAGCGATTTCTCTTCTCTAATAAAGAGAGAATTTACAAGTATTAGAATTACTTATATGGATAATAAAAGGAATATACTACATTAACTAGGAATTATAAGTTATATATAGAATACATACACCCTAATTAGCTAAATTATAGGATATATAACCTAGGGCTGTAACGTGGCTATAACACCACACCTTCATATTATAGCCTGCTTCTCTTCCCTTTGGAATACATAATAAATTAAATTAGATTACCCCCCCCCCTTACATTTATGCTGCAGCATACCTGTAACCTGTGTATTACTAATAATAAGAATTACTATTAAAATAAAATATTAAAAGATATAGTATAATATATATAAAACTATTATTACTTTAGTAGTGTGATGGATTCAAGCTTAAAGCTCGGATCTACACAGCTGGAGAGCGGATGGCTTTATGTAAGTAATATATAAGTAGCTTAAGCCATAGTTATATATATAACTATAAAGGTAGGGTTACTAAAAGTAAATAAATCTTTTCCTTCTCTTTCTTTTTATAAATAATATTTTTATTTAAGTTACTAGCTTTATAGTTATACTTTAGTAAGATTATAATATATATTATTTATCCTTTTATTATTTACCCTAAAAACCTTAATAAATATAATATAAAGGTTATACTTATAATAAATAGAATAATAATAGATATAATATAATATAATACTACAGCTAACATGGCTAAGACTAGGACTATATAGGAGCTACTATATCTTTAAAGTATAATAATAGTATAGAAAATAATAAATAAAAATATAGTAAGTAAAATTACTAAGCTAAAAAAATAGCTATAAATAGTATCTACTTTAGCTGTATCTTATAATACTAATGTAGGCACTTTAAGCATAAGTAGACAGCAGGTGGCCTTAATAAAGGTAAAACTAAAAAAAAACCTATTAATATAAGTAATCTTTATAAAAAGAACTAAATTAAATATCTAGTATAAAGGAGCCTTTTAGCTTATAAACTTAAGGCAAATAGCGCCTTTATTAGAAATAATTAGGATAAATAGTATTTTATTTACTAATACTTATTAAATTAGGTTTAGGCTTAGGTTTTACTTTTCTTTAAAGTAGGAAAATCTATTAATTATACTCTAAAGGAGTTCCTAATGTATTTTAACACCTTATTTCTAGATTTTTATTAAGAAAAGTATATTACTATTAAACTAGATTAGATTAAATAATAACCTAAAGAAAAATTTAATAAATTTTTTATTTATTTTAAGTAAAAGATGGTTTTAATAGAAGGATATTATTAGGTAGAATTTATTAAACTATCTAAACTATATATAGCTTTAAATGAGAAGATATAGAACTATTATATAAAATATAATATTTCTTATATAAACTATTTTTAAGTAGTAAAGAGGTTATAAAGTATTACCCTTAATCTTAAATCTTATAAGATAAAGAAATACTTAAAGGCTTAATACTATATAATAACTAAATCCCCTTTAGCCATATTTTAAAATAAGAAAGGTAATATAAAAATAATAAGTATAAATATTATATTTTCCTTTTAGTAGTAAAAGATATATACTAAGTAGGTTTTAATAAAGGAAATATAATCTTAGTATAATAATAAGTAGTGCTTATATTATAAAATTACTAAATATTAATTAAAAGTATACTACCTTCTTATATATTCTTTAAAGACTAATATATATATAGTTAATATAACTATACCTTAAAATAAGTCTAAAGTTAAAAATAACTTAAAAAAAGATAGCTCTTAAGCTTAAGGCTTAGTAAGGGGGAGGAAAATAGTAGTCAGCTATTATAATTACTATAAAAGGTATATAAACAAATAAAAAAAAAATAAACTTTAATTCTTTTTTACTACTAGTTTTATTTAATAAAATAGACTTTATTAATATATAAGTAAATAGTAGGTATAATAACTATATTACTATAAGTAAATCTTTTATATAAAGTATAGGGTTTTTTATATTCCTATTAGCCTAACCTTAAATAATTTAAATAGCTATTTTTAATAAAAAGTAAGGCTAAGATAGCTATTACTAAGGCTTAACTATAATATCCAGGTTTACCTAGGTTACTACTAATATAAAAAAATAGAGTTTTCTAGTCTTAATATATATAATCCTAGGTCTTACCTAGTTATATATCTTGAAAACTCTATAGTTAAAGCAATATAATATTATAATTTATATAGCCTAGGAGTTACTAGTAGTCTATTCTTTAGGAAACCTTTAGGTATAAGTATTATTTACTAAAAAGGTAGTAATTCTAATAATTATAGTATTAGGTTTAATATATATAAAGATAGTATAATAAGTAGTAATAAGAAAAAAAAAGATATATAGTTCTTAGCTACTAACTTATAAAATATAACTATAATACTTAATATTTCTACACCTAAACCAGACCTAATTAGAACGCTTTTAGACTACCTGCTAGAAGAGCTCTAGGATTTTAAGGACTTATTTAATAAGGAAAAGGCAAATATATTACTACTATATAAAGGGACTATAAATTATTATATTTAACTATAAAAAACCCTAATAGTATAGACCCTAAGCTCTTTTAAGCTCTCTTATATAATATGCCTTAAGAGTAGCTCTTAAAGATATAAAAGAAAATTATAGATCTTATAAATAAAGGTTAAATATAAGTTAGCTTTTTATTAGCTAGGGCTTTAGTCTTACTTATTAAAAAGACAGGAGAGGGTTAGTAATTTTATATAAATTATTAGGCATTATATAAGGTTATAGTTTAGAATAAGTAATCCCTTTTTTTAATTAAAAAGACCCTTTACTCTCTAGCTAAAGTAAGATATTTTACTAAGCTTAATATTTATATAGCCTTTTATAAGCTATAAATTACTAAAGGGAATAAGCAGTTAATAGTATTTTAAATATAATTTAGACTCTTTAAGTAGCTGGTTTACCTTTTTAGTTTAGTAGGGGCGCCTACTACTTTTTAATAATATATTAATAATGCCTTAGAGAATATATTAAAAGACTTTATAATAGCTTATTTAGATAATATCCTTATTTATAGTAAGGGCTTTAAGAAAGACTATATAGTAAAAGTATAAAAGGTTTTATAATAACTAAAATATACTAGGCTATACTTAAATATTAATAAGTATATATTTATAGTTATAAAGATAAAGTACCTAGGTTTTATTATAAAAGCTAGAAAAGCTATCCACCTTAATTTAAAAAAGATTATAGCTATTTAGGATTAAAAGTCCTTTTAAATAGTTTATAGAATATAAAGCTTTTTAGGCTTTATAAATTTTTATTAAGAGTTTATTAATTACTTATTAAACCTTATAAGCCCTTTAACTAATCTTATTAAGAAGGCTACTAGGTTTTACTAGTTTTTAGAATATAAAAAGGCATTTTAGGCGCTTAAAGCTACCTTTATTTTATCTTTAATTTTTATATAATAAAATTCTAACTTAAAGATATAAGTAAAGGCTAACTTTTTTAATAAGGCTATAAGTAAATACCTCTTTTAATGTAATTTAGAGGGAGTATAAAGGCTAGTAGCATACTACTTAGTATAGCTAATAGCTACATAGCAGAATTATATAATTTATAATAAGGAGTTCTTTAGTATTATTTCCTATTTAAAGGCATAGTTAGCTAAGCTAAGAAGCATAGCCTAGCTATTTATAATCCTTATAAATTATAAGAATTTAAAGTATTTTACAGCCCCTTAAAAAATATTTAAAAAATAAGTAAGATAAGTAGAAATATTATCCCTTTTTAATTATTACTTATGCTATTACCTAAGTATATAAGCAGGTTATTTAAATACTCTGTTTTAATAGGACTAAGATTAAAGAAAAGGAAAATAGCTAGTAAGTTATATATTTTACCTAATTTAAAGGACCTTAAAAACAGTTTAAGAGTTAGAAGCTAATATTATAAACCTAGTTAGAGTGTAAATAATAAGTAAACTAAAGGAGGGTAATAACTAGGATAAAAATAACTTAAATAATTTAAAGATAATAATACACTCTAATCTAAGCAAACTAAAGGAGAGTAGTAATTAGAATAAGAATAACCTAGATAATTTAAACATAATAATAGGCCCTAATCTAAAGGTTTTAAGTCCCCTCCTACTAAGCTCTAATTTATTTTAGGATAAATAGCTTTAAAATCTATAAGACTAAGGGGTTACTAAGGATAGTCTATACTAAATCTAACTAAAAATAATACTAATAGTAAAGCAAAAGTTTTTTATATCTATAAAAACCTAGTTATAAATAGCAAACTATACTTAAAATATATAAAAAGCATTATAATTTTAAAAATAGCTTTAAGTACCTTATTATAAGCCTCTTACTACCTTACTTATATAGCAGGTTTATAACTTACTTATATTAAGCTACTTAGAGTAAAATACTACTTTCTAGGCGCTATATAGGGATTACTACTAGGATAGGATATTAAAAAATATAGTATAATATATATAAAACTACTATTACTTTAATAAGCATAAGAGCTAATAACTTTATTAAAGTCTATTAAAGCTTATACTAGCTATAAACTATTACTAGTTATAAATCTTAGTAGATTTTATAATAAAACTTCTAGTATATAATAAGGTATTACTATGCTTTCTAATAGTTATTATAGACTATCTCTTAAAGTATATATAACTAAAGATAATAATAAGTATAGTAGCTAAAGTATATATAGAACGGTTTGAATATTACTAGTAGCGTTTTTATAAATTCCCTTATTAGATTATTTCTAACTATAGTTTAGACTAGCTTAGTTGTTTTTAAATTATAGTTTATAAGTAAATAAGTATTAAGTAACTATTATTTATATCTTATTATCCTTAAATAAACAGTAGTATAAAGTAAGTAAACTAAAAGGTATAAGCAGTCTTATAAGTAGTTATTACCTTTTTATAATATAATTAGGCTAACTATCTATTAGCTTATTAAATAGCACTTAATAACTAGATTTCTATAGTAACTAGTATAAGTGCAAACTAGGTGCTAAAGGGCTTTAATATTAAATTAGTTTAGTATATACTAAATAAGACTAAAAGTTTAACCTTATTTAAGGAAAAAGCTGTATTATTCCTAAAATATATCTAGAAGGGGATAGTAATAGCATAAGCTATAATTAATTTTATATAATAATATTAGTAAAATATAGTAAACATTTCCTAGTGTTTAGCGGAATATTACTAAATAGGGGATTTTATATAGTTAAATTTTTATTATATAAAGATAAACCATCCTAGCTAAAAACTTAACTAAATAAAAGTAAAATATAAGGTCTTAGAAATACTAACTTTACTTACTATTTATTTAAATATCCTATAGGAGATATATCTAGTTTTTTATATAAACCTTATTAAGAGAGCAGCTACTAATCTACTTTTATTATAATACCTAGCTGATTTTAAACTAGGCCTAATACTCCTGCTTTATAAAAATAATCTAAATTTAGCAGAATATAAGATTAAGGAAATAATAGCAGTAAGAAATGCCTAGGATTAGGGTAACTAACAGGATATATTAGTAAAGTAGGCAGGATATATCTAGCTAATATATAACCTTTAGAAAGTTTTTTAAATATAGTAGCACTAAAGCATTATAAGGTATAATAAGGCAATATATACTATACCAACAGGCCTACATAAGGGGTGACTTAATTACTAACTATAATGCCTTAAATAGTAAAAAGAGGGCTATATAATAGATTTAAGCTTAAAGCTTAAATCTATATAGCTAGAGAGCGGATAGCTTTATATAAGTAATATATAAGCGGCTTAGGCCCTAATTATATATATAACTATAAAGATAGGGTTACTAGAAGTAAATAAATCTTTTCCTTCTCTTTCCCTTTATAAATAATATTCTTATTTAAGTCACTAGCTCTACAGTTGCATTCTAGCGAGACCATAACAAGTAGGTATAAAAGCTAATAACTTTATTAGGGTTTATTAAAACCTATACTAGCTATAGACTATTATTAGTTATAAATCTTAGTAGATTTTATAATAAAACTTTTAATATATAATAAAATATTACTATACTTCCTAATAATTATTATAAACTATCTCTTAAAGTATATATAACTAAAGGTAATAATAAGTATAGCAGCTAAAGCGTATATAAAATAGTTTAAATATTACTAGTAGTATTTCTATGGATTCCCTTATTAGATTATTTTCAATTATAGTTTAAATTAGCTTAGTTACTTTTAAACTATACTTTATAAGCAGGTAGGTATTAAGTAATTATTATTTATATTTTATTATCCTTAAATAAATAATAGTATAAAATAAGTAAACTAAAAGGTATAAATAGTCCTATAAGTAGTTATTACCTTCTTATAGTATAACTAAGCTAACTATTTACTAGCTTATTAAATAACACTTAATAACTAGATCTTTATAATAATTAGTATAAGTATAAACTAGGCACTAAAGGGCTTTAATATTAAATTAGTTTAATATATACTAAATAAGACTAAAAGCCTAACCTTACTTAAAGAAAGAGCTGTATTATTCTTAGAATATATTTAAGAGGGAATAGGAATAGTATGAGCTATAATTAATTTTATATAATAATATTAGTAGAATATAGTAAATATTTCTTAGTATCTAGTAGAATATTACTAAATAGGGGATTTTATATAGTTAAATCTCTATTATATAAAAATAAACCATCTTAGCTAAAACCTTAACTAGGTAAAGGCAAAATATAAGGTCTTAAAGACGCTAACTCTACTTATTATTTATTTAGATATCTTATAGGGAATATACCTGTTTTTTTATATTAATCTTATTAAAAATGCAGCTACTAATCCGCTCTTATTATAATAGTTAGCTAATTTTAGACTAAGCTTAATACTCCTACTTTATAGAGATAATTTAAATTTAGTAGAATATAAGATTAAGGAAAGAGTAATAGTAAGAAATACCTAGGGTTAGGGTAACTAATAGGATATATTAATAAAATAGGCAGGATATATCTAGCTAATATAAAAACCTTTGGAAAGTTTTTTAAATATAGTAGTACTAAAGCATTATAAGGTATAATAAGGTAATATATATAGTAATAATAAGCCTATATAAGAGGTAACTAAATTACTAACTATAATACTTTACTCTAACCCTTAGATAGTAAGAAGGGGGCTATATAATGGATTTAAGCTTAAAGCTTAGATTTATATAGCTAAAGAGTAAATAGCTTTATATAAGCAATATATAAGTAGCTTAGGCCCTAGTTATATATATAACTATAAAGGCAGGGTTACTAGAATTAGATAGATCTTTTCCTTTTTTTTTTCTCTATAAATAATATTCTTATTTAAGTTACTAGCTCTGCAGTCGCATTCTAGCGAGACCATAACACCTCCTACGTTATTACTACAGCATATCGTACCCTGTGAAACCATTACTAATTAGTAGTTATTAAAACCACAGATTGGCTAGAAATTAACAAAAGAGACAAACTTCTAATATAATACACTTATTAATTTAATTGCATAGAATCTGTTATTTGTGCTACCTAAAAGCAACTTTTTCTATTATTATTAACTTTTACTACTTATTTATAATTATTAAGAAAGTTTCTTTATGGAATTTACCTCTTATTATTAATTTACTACTAGTCTATAATTAAAGTATCTTCTTTACTATTATTTATAAAAAAAATACTAAAAATAGCTTTAACTTTTACTACTAAAGCTAATTAACCCGTTTAAGACTCCATTTTTATAAAACTTTAAAAGTATTTTAAATACTTTATAAAGAAATAAGCTAAAGCTAATAAAGAAATTAACCCTAAAAAAGCTATAACTTCTAAACTTTATAATAAATTTACCTATTATATTAACTAGTATGAATTTAATAACTAGTAAGGTACTAAATTTCTGTTTATATATTAAGAAGACTTTAAAGGATAAAATACTAATATTTTTAAGAAGATTACCCCTAAGGTCTAGTAAGTACTTTAAGATATCCTTTAAGATTAAGGGATTAATATATAAAAAGGATTATAAAGACTAATTAACTAGGTACTTACTAATTTAGTTAGTATAGATAATTCTGTCTTTTTTCTTAATAGAAAGCTCCCAACAGGAAGTAACACTATTAATATAATAATGTTAATAATAACCTCACCTTACCCTAACCCTTCTAACCCTCTTAACCCTCCTACTAATAAAATAATAATATCCTCTTCCCTAGAAAAACAAACTATATTAAAGAAAATTACTAATATAGACTAAAAAGCCTTAAACTCTTTTACTAGAGTTTATAATAAGGAAAATAAGTATTCTAAAGCACTTTTTAACTTTATATATTTAAAAGTCCTAATCTTTAAGAATATTTATATAGTATAAGGAATTTTACTTAAGTTATACCTGTTTATACTATTAATAATGCTTATAGGCAATACCTATAAGTATTACCTTAAGAAATTTAATAGAAAACTTATTTTATTTGATATAATAACTAAGTAAATAAAGAAAAACTTTAAGACTAAAGAAAATTAAAAATTCTACTAAATATAATTTTAAGAGATAAAGTTTTATTATATTATAGCTAAAAATCTAATAAAGACTAAACTTAAATATTTAGAATTAATAATTTAATAACTCTTAGACTTATTTATTAGTTTTTACTACCCTTTTAAAAAAGATATAATCCTTAGGCACTAACTAAAAATATTTATTTAAAATAGCCCTAAATTTAACCAGATAATCTATATTTAAATAAATACCTATAAAGGCATAGTTAGTAATATTTACTGCTGCCTTATAATAAAGGATATAATAAAACCTGTTTTAAAATTATTTATAAGCTAATAAATTATAAGAGAAAGTAAGTACTAATATTAAAACACTACCTTAAGCACTAATATAGTCTTATTTACTAATTAATAATATTTTAAGCTTCCTAACCCTAAAATAAAGCTAGATTTAAGAAATGCTTTATTTATTATAAAGAAGGATATTAGTTAACTAACTATCCTATCTCTAAATAAAAAAAAGTAAAAGAAACTTAATAAAGTAACTAAAGAAATAAATCTCCTCCTTTTAAATTCTAATTTCACGTATTCTTATAAGTATCTAAAAGTAAAGATAAAGAGTTATTACCCCTAGATAGTAGTAATAAGAATAAATATAAAAAAGCTACTTAAAATGCAGTATTTATTACCTTTAAAGAAGAAAAAGTATAAAGTAATAAAGAAGTATAAGAAACCCTTATGTTTATAACTTTTTTTATATAAGCACCTAATCCCCCTTTCTTTTCTGCCTTAACTATAAATTTCCTATAAAATAATGCCTTAAAACATATGTTATTTATTAAAGACCTTTATAACTATAATACTAATAAAACCGCATAAAAGCAGGTATTTCTTATGAATTTATAATATACTATGGAAACATTTTATAGTATTTTTTTAGATACTAAAGCAGCCGGAATCTTAACTACTAGCTAAGGTAAAGTTAAAGCCTTAATATGCCTTATAACAGACCTTATAATTAAGCCTTTTTTTAACTAAAGAACTATTAACTTTAGTGCTAGAAGTGTAACCTTAAATAGCATTTTAAAGCTTCTTATAATCTTTAGTATAATTTCTTTTTATATTTTTAATAGTACCATACCTTTTTTATATTTTATTATAAATATAAATAAAATAGGTATTAAGCTGAATAATCTTAAGAACCTTCTTATTTAAGGAGAAAAGAAAGTACCTATTATTTAGAAATAAGAATATCCTTAATAAATAATTAGTTCCTAAGAACCTGCTATCTTTATACTCTTAAAAGTAGAAATTTACTAACTTTATTATTAATTTAGCTATTCTTTAATTAACTAACTATATAACCTTCTTACTAAAGCTAGTAAAGATTTTAATAAAGCTAATATAAAAAGGATTATATATGCCTATTACTAATACTAAATAAATACTAAGGCTCTAAGTAGATTTAAGTTTACCCTTAAAGATAATCTTAAATTTAACTATAAGGTCCTTATTAATATTATATAAATTAATAAGAAGCCTATCCTCTATATTATTAACTTAGTAACTTCATTTTAAGCTACTTACTTTATTAAACCCTAATAATAAAAAGCTTAAGATATTTAAAATGCCCTTAAGGAATATTAAATTAATATATATCTTAGGCCCTTAAACTAAATAGTTTATAATACTAGAAAAAACTTTACTTTTAGTAAATTTAGGCATTTAGCTTAACTATTATTAATTAATATTAATAAAGTCCCTATTAAAGCACATAATAGTATTAGAAAACTTAAGCAATATTATGCCCCTTTTTAAAGAGTATATAATATTATTAAGACTAAAGCTTATAATATTCTCTTAAAAAAGCAAATACTTTAAATAGCTATTAAAGCAGTTAATAAGTCTACTAGTCTAAATAGCCTTATTCCTACCCTTTTAGTCTTTAGAACCTATTTAAGGATAATAAACAATTTCCCCCTAAGCTTTATAGTTACCTAAAAAGCTAAGATACTTTAAAAAGCAATAGATAAAGCAAGATATAGTCTTATAAGGCACTAAGTTAATAATGCCCTTAATATATAAAATAGCCTAATAACTCTACTAATATATAATCTTCCTTTAAACTTTAATATATAAGTTTATTATAAAAAAGGTAAATAAACTAGCCTATATAAGCTTTTTTTAATAAAAGGAAAGACTTATATTATTATTCATGTACGCTAAGTAGCTAGAGCCACTAACTAGTTCATTAACTAACTTCTTAATATAGGAAAAACCCTAAGATAGGGGAGAAAACCCATATTCTTCTATATAGCTCCTGCTAAGCCTCTAATATAAAGTCTTTATTATTTCTAACCATTAGTATAAGATATCTGCCAGTTCCCCCGGAACTGCAAATAATAACAGAAGTATGGTTATGCTTTATATAAAAGGTTAGTATATTAGTAAAAACCCCTTATAAGCACCTCCTATCTTAATCTAGCTCTTCCTCCTTTATTTTATTATTTCTATTACCTCTAGTCCTATTCTTAGCCTTAATATTGCAAATCTGCCATGCCTTGTAAAGTCCTCCGCTAACCTATACTACTAAAGTCGCCTAGTTAAGAGCACTTACTTTATAATATTTAGTGCCAGCTTCTTATTATTAAGCGCTGCTCTAAGTTCCTGCGGGTCTTTTATTATTAACACTGCTGGGATTGGCCTTAGATGGTTATATTCTAGGCATGACAGAATAAGGTGATAAATATTCTCATTTCCTCCCTAGTATTAACATATTAGTAATATTACCTTAGGTACCTGTTTATTATAGAGAAAGGCATTTAGCCTTATTTTTTCCGTTTAAAGCTATACTAAGGCTGTAGATTTATGCTTTAGCAGGCTATTATAAAGCCTTACTATCTTTTTTATGCTCTTAAAGTTAGGTTCCTTATTTACTGCTATTGCTTTTGCCTGTTCTCTTCTTACCTAAGCCTTATGCCTCTGCTATATCTACTATTTTTCCTACTCCCTCTTTAATTCCTGTCTAGCTATAAGGCTGCTAGGGAGGGGGAGGGGGGCATTAGGAAACGCCTTATAGTGATTACATCGGCGGCCCCTTCCTTGGCATTATAGCTATAATGCTATTAAATTGCAGGCCTGCTGTATCTTCTTACCTATACTACTATCCTTAAGTCTTTAGTGGAATTATTATTTAATGTAATTAAGGTACAGATCTACCGGCAGTACTGCTGCTTTTATCTCTAAGAGTATTACTAGTATTACCTTATATGCCCCTATAACCCGCCTTAAGCATTTATTCTGTTCCCTTATAAATACCTTTACTACCCCCTATATTACCCCTTCTAGCTTGCTATAGGTGTGGTATATCCCAGCTCCATAAGCTATTATGCTTCTTATTACCTGTATATAAAGGGATCTTGCACACTCTAGTTAGCATTCCTATATAAATACAGCTAGCGCTGTAAGTGCTAACTTCTGCTGTAATAATTTAGCATTTACCTTCTCTATATAGGTTAACTAATAAAGCTTCCGGTGAATCTAAACCCCTAGGAATTGCGCTAATTATGTTGGTTGTATTGTTGCTCTTCTAAGTCGGATTATTATTATAATCGCCTGCCTCTTCCTTGTAAAGTACATTAGCTTGCTCTTCCCTAGGTTAAACCTTAGCCCATACTCCTTTAACTACTCCTTATATATTCTTTAGGCTCTTTCTAGTTATACTTTTATCTCCTCTGTTGTTTTTCTATATATTATAATATTTATATTATCTAAGAACCCTAATATTAACGTTAATTCCGCCGCTACTAGTCTTTAATATAGTAGTGTAATATAGAGCAGGAAGAGAATAGGAGATGCTAGCAACCCTTGCGGAACCCTTGCAGTAACTTAGATTTCCTTAGTAATATATCCATTAAACGCTAATTATACTCTTCTTTTTAATGTAAAGCCCTGTGCCTATCTGGCCATCTACCCTAGCAGTCCTAACTCCTTTATAGTACGGATTAATCGTTTATAGCTAATAGTATTGAATGCCCTGGTAATATCTAGCTATAATAATAATGCTATCCCCTAGTAATGCTATGCCATCCTTATAACCTCTTTTAGCATGCTTAGTGCTATCTCTATTAATCTGCTAGCCCTGTTACCTATCTGCATATCCGGTAGTATATAGCCTTCCTTTACTATAATAGTAATCCTCCTTATAATAGCTCCCTTAATCACTTTTCCTATTGTATTTAACAGTAATATCAGCCTCTATCCCCCTGGTCTGCCTAACTCCTTAGGGGTCTTCCTAGGTTTACATAGAACTACTACCTTTGCTTGCTAGAAGGTAGCTAGATAGTATCCTAAACTATAGTATGTATTAGCTAAACGTATTAAACACAATATTAAGGCTGCTCTATATAGCTTAAGGAAACCTATTAGCAGCTCGTCTAGCCTTAGAGCTTTCTAACTTGCCGTATTCTTTATAACTTCTTTAATTTCCTCCTCTATAAACACGGGAGCCACCTAATTATTACTATAGTATCTTATCTCTGCCTCTATCTCTAAACCTAAAGCCCTAGCTGTGGATAAAGGAAAGAACCTCTTTATAAATACCTTTGCCTTGCCCTTATATATAACCTCTACTGTCTCATCCCTGCTGTTATCTCCTAGCTAAGTTAGTAGTAAGACCTGTTATATCTTAGGAGGAAGTCTACTTTATAGCTAGGCCTAGTGCTTTAGGGTCTAAAGGCTCCCTTTAGACCTAGATAACTTACTAACTGCCTATTACTAACTGCTTCTCTTCTCCTTTAAGATTATACAATCTTGTTTTCCTATAGCTTCTTTTAAGGCCTGCTATAATTCCTACGTCTGTTAATACTGCCACTACTTATTAGCATATCTTGCCTTTATTATTACATCCTTTACCCTTTTATTCCACTAAGGCTATAGTTTACTGCACCCTTAAGGTCGTTTAGGTGCTGCTATATTAGCTATCTTTATAAGTTACTAAGTAAGCTATTTTGCATAGTTATTAATTTCCTATTAGTTGCTTAGCGGGAGCTCTAACCCCTCCTTTTTAAGCCTGTTTAAAGCCTCTGCTATAATAAGGTTTTTATCTGCTGTCCTTTAACCCCGGACTAACCCTAGGCTATTGCTTAATTCCTTGCTTATTTTAATGCTAATAAGCTAAGGCATATGGTTAGATCTAGCAATTTCTACTAGCCTAATAAATTTAATACTAACGTCGTAAGTAGTCTATGCATAGTTAATAGTGCTATCCCTGCTACTATATTCTGTCCTTATTACTTCCCTAAATAGCATAGCTAGGCTAAGTTGCTACCTTGTTATAAATTCTAATATCTTATCATGCCCCTAAGAGGTTTGGCCGAATCTGTTCTATAAGAGGTAGTGTTAGTTAAAGTCCCCTATGAACACACTCCGGCCCTTTGCCTAGGTATTAGCAAAGTGTTATAAAAGCATTTACTACTCCCTTTTATAAGCCAGGGAGTAGATATTATATACCTTTACTTTACATAGTTTAATACTATACTAATCCTCTTCTCTCCCTATAGTTTAAAGTCCTATCTTAACCTTTTAATATATATAAATTACTATTCTTCCGCTATATATTGCTAATGTATAGTGCCCTTAAGATGGATTTAGCAGTATACTATTATAACCTCCTGGTTCCTAGATGGCTATTACCTTAGGGCTAATGTTATGCCCTAACGCTAGATATACTAGATTGCTTTTCTTTTGTATATTCTAGTACATAACCTTAATTATATACTCTATTATATGCTTTAAAGCTCCCTAGTTAGGCTGGCTCCGGTATTATTTTGCCCTCTTGTTAGTTATAAAAAGGCTAGCATTATGCCTTCCTCTGCCAGTCTCTGTTGTCCTAATTATAGCTTATAGATTTATCTTATAAAAAGGCCCCTTAGTTATATGCTCCTTCCTTTTAGCTGCCTCTCTATTAGTCCCCTAGTCTCTTCTCTATAATAACCCTTACCTGTAGCAGCTATTGCGACCTCCGGCCAATGGCCGCAGAAGAACAGCGGCCTTATAGCATAAGCCTCCCTGGCCTACTACTATTTATTATTACTTACTAAGCACAGCTAAGACCATACTAGGTATGCCCCTATATAATTTAGGCATTTCTCCTATACCTTACCTATTAATATTAGGTAAGTTCTCTCTCCCTTAGGGTGTTTTCTAGTAGTATACCTGCTATATCTTGCTTTCTCCTTATAGTGCCTAGCAATATACCTAATCTTATAGTAGTTATAATATTGCTTTAAGTAGATTATCTTGTTATATAGCTTAGCATTAAAAATCTCTGCTTAGTATACTATTCCCCTGTGGCATAGGCAGTTCACTGCCTTAGTGCCCTTAATACTAACTACTAGTAGTGCCCTTATTACTAATCCCTTTAGCTTCCGTACTATTATCTTTATTATGTTTAAACCATTTTGCTTTTTAATATTCTTCCTTATATCCTTAATTATAATATGGTTTATTAATTATATTAGGAATCCCTTAATAATTACACTAAACATCTTTCTATTTACTTCTGCCTTAGGTCTAAAGGCAACTCTTACCTAGGCTGTGTTTTCCTTTTATTTCCTC
Organism: Aciculosporium take MAFF-241224; assembly: GCA_000222935.2. Taxonomy (NCBI): domain Eukaryota; kingdom Fungi; phylum Ascomycota; class Sordariomycetes; order Hypocreales; family Clavicipitaceae; genus Aciculosporium; species Aciculosporium take. The sequence continues at coordinate 27,439 of AFQZ01000232.1, read as the reverse complement.
CCTGCTTTAGTAAATATAATAACTATATCTCTACTCTATAGTTAGTATGCTGCTACTGCCTCCTCTACACTAATAGCGCTATTTACTGCCTTTATAATCTTCCCTAGTAATCTGTTCCTAACTGCCTTACTAATAGTATTTTTTTTTACTATTACTTCCTAGTAATAGTAGGCTAGTATTGCCATACCCTCCGTTTAGGCTAGAGGGATTATTATCTTTTACTTTATAATTTTATAAGCTGTAATAATTACCTAAGTCCCCTTAACTGCTAATCTAATCCTAGGAATGGCCTTTATTACCTTCTTAACTGCCTTTTTAACCGTAGTTTCTACCTTACTATTAACTGCCTTTATAATTAAAGCCTATAGGCTTCCTATACTAGTTCTTATTTAGGCTATCTCCCCTCCTATATCTATAGCAATTTATATAATAGTTTTAATAAAAGCCTATACTTTTATTATTTCTACCTTTAGAATAACTTTTATTATTAATTCCTTTAGTAATTTTATTTTATTCTTTAGTTTTTCCTATGCTGCTATTACTCTAGGATTCTCTCCTTAAGGCTGTATTTCTTTCTAAGTAGCGCTTTGTCCTTTATTAGTTATAGATCTACGTAAAAATTCATTAATTATTATGCCCCTTGCGCTGCTTACTCCCCTTACGTAATACACTATTACTAGGGAGGGTAATTAATAATAAGGAATCTAATTCCATGCTTCTTTTCCGTTTTAGGCGTAATACCGCGTCGTATCCGCGGTGTTTTTCCCTCCCGCAGTATGTTCGATCCAAGCAAAAGACTTATATTATTAAGATGCCTTATAGCCCTATAAAGTTTTAATCTATAGTTATTAAATTATATATTACTTTACTAGAAATAAAGTCTTCTTATAAGAATAACTAAGCTTAAAATAAGAAAGCTATAGGAATAGCTTTAACTTTTTAAGAAGAGTAAGGCCTAGGTCTAAACAACCTAAACTAGGAAAACACTAAGATTAATAAAATTATTTATAAGACTCCCTCTAACAACCCTATAAATCTACTATAAAGAGGCTATAAAAGACCTTAGAAATACCCTTAACCAGAAGCTTTTCTTATAAAGAAAAAAAAGGCTGATTTTTAACTTATAATTAACCTTTATATATAAGGAAAAATTACTATACCTAGAGAACCTTTTAAACTTTCTAACAAGGCTAAGATTAATACTCTACTAGCAAGAAATATATTTAAATTTGTTTAATTTAACCCTTAAAAGTATAAAAGTAAGAGACTCTTTAGTTTATAAATAGTATATAAGATTAAGGGTAAAGTAATTAATTCCCTATATAAAAAATCATAATATATTATTTAAGGACATAGTAACTATAGAAAAGAGGTTATTCTTATATAGTCCCTAATAATTAAAAGAGCTAGCTAAAGGCTTATTATTACTCTTACTTTATTATTAAAAAGAGAATGTATTATGGCTTAGTTAAGGGATATTACCTAAGCATACGTGTAGTTATAAACCAAGCTTAATTATATAATCCTTGTAAAGCTTCTAGCACAAATTGCATACCTTTACCCGCTAGATATTATTATAGTTATAATAAAGCTACTTTATAGAATTATAAAAGCAGGTATGTATTAGTAGTTAATATATTTTAATTATTATTATTAAAAGCTTTAGATAATTACTTTTACCTACAACCTATATCTCCTTATTTCTTTAAAAAAAAGCTCTTATTTTAAACTTATTAAAATGTAAACTAATAATACATTAGGCCTTAGTAATACTAAATTCTTTAATTATAAAGAAGTTAAGTTAAAAAATGCCAGATTTCTTACAAAGCTAAAACAATGCCTAAAGAAATTAATACTATTAATGTTTAATAATTGCATTTTAAGTAAAGCTAATAATAATACCTTTTTTTTATAATAAAAGGTATAAGGAAAAAAGCTATTAAAAGTTAACTAGGATAATTAAGCTTAATATATTAAGCAGAGGGCTTAAGGTATATATATTACTCTTATCTGCTAACCTAAAGCCTTTTATAATCTTTCTATTACTACCTAAAGTTAGTAACTAAAACCTAATAATATAATAAAGCTTAATAAGAGGCTTAAATAGCAAATTAATAATTAGAATTATAAACTTTATTATATACCTCTCTTACTAGAAAATGCCTCCCTTTATGTTTTTATTAATAGCTCCTTTGCAAATAATAAAGACCTTAGCTTATAGCTTAGCTATATAATTATTCTTAGTAATAAGGAAAAGAATATTAATGCCTCTAAATTTATGCTTATAAGTAACATTATAACCTATAGCTCTATAAAATCTAAAAGAGTTATAAGAAGTGCCTTAGTATTAAAGCTATATAAAATGATTTAAGAAGTTAACATTACTTATATAATAAGTATAACTTTAAGGATTATTATTAATTAATTAAACAAGCTAAATATCCTAATTATAATATATACTAACTCTTTTTTATTATATAAGTATATTATTAAATTAAGTACTATAAAGGAGAAAAGGCTTATAATTCATATTATAGCGCTATAATAGTCATATAAGCAAATGGAAATCGCGGAAATTCAATGGATAAATAGTTATAATAATCTTGTTAATATAATAATAAAGGCCTCTCTAAATAAAAGTCTTAAGACCTTTATAACTAAGAATAAGGCTTTGTTAGTAACGCGCAGGTTATAGGTATGCTGCAGCACAAATGTAAGGGGGGGGGGTAATCTAATAATTAATTCTATCTATCTAAAAAAGAGAGAAGAAGCAGGCTATAATGTAGAGGTGTAGTATTATAGCCACGTTATAGCCTTAGGTTACATAACCTATAATCTAGCTAATTAGGGTGTGTGTATTCTATGTATAACCTATAATTCCTAGTTAATATAGCGTATTCCTTTTATTTTTTATATAAGTAATTCTAACACTTATAAATTCTCTTTTTTATTAAAAAAGAGGAATTGCTCTAAAAAATACATACAAACGCCTTAATAATTAAATATTAATAAACCGGTAACAAAGTGAAAAACATCCTCTAAATAAATAACTTTTGTTAGTTTAGGCTAAATGGTTATGGGAGTAAGGAGTGTTATGGGGGGGGGGCTAAAGAGTGTGATTTCCGCGTTTAATCCTACTAAATTAGGCGCTTATAATTGCGTTTAAATTTATTAAATTTAAACTCTTTATTAGGCGCTTAATTTGCTGTTAAATTTAGTAAGGAATTAGGACTTTCTTAATCTTTAGCAGCTCTGGCAGCGGCTCTTGCAGCAACTCTTATAACAGGTCTTTTAACCTATCCTTTTATATGGATTTAGGCTTTATTCTTTATTATAAAGGTCTTAAGAGTTTTATTTAGTAAAGCTTTTATTATTATATTTACAGGATTATTATTACTATTAATTTACTATATCTTAGCTACTTTTCTCCTCTTATATAACTGCCTTAAAGCTATAATATTAATTATTAGCCTCTTTTCCTTTATTATCCCTAGCTTAATAATATATTTATATAGTAAGAAAGAGTTAGTATATATAATTATTAGGATTCTTAGCTTTTTGATTTAGTTAGTAATAATATTTAAAGTAGTGCTTATTATATAAGCAATATTAATACCTTAAACCATTTTATATAACTCGGAAGCTAAAGCACTCCTTATAACTCTTTTAGACTTAGTTAAGCTATATATCATAATATTTCCTCTAAGGGTAAATTTAGAGGTATTATTATCCTTTTTTTTATTACCTAGGATAATTATATAGCCTAGTTAAGAGCTAAGGTCTTCATTATTTATAAAAGAACTATTAATAAAGATATAAAGAGCAGCGTTTTTTAGTAAGAGATGTATATATTAAACTCTATAGTTTTAATTATTAATTTGCTATTCAAGTCTTTTATTAAGCCTTAAAACATTATTAAATTCTGGTTATTAAACTTAGGCAGTAATAAAAAGATTATAAGATGCTTTAGGTTAATATTTTAGAGTAATGTACGCTCCTTAGGCTTATTATTTAATATATTTTACTTAGTTAGTCAGGTTATTAACTTATAACAACTTCTTTTCTTATGCCTTTTATTATAAAAAGAAGGTTTTATTATTAACTTTGCTTAAAATGCAACTATTAAACATTAATAGTATTAAAATTATTAACTTCTCTTTTAGCTTTATAAGGAATTCAGTATTCTTTAACTTAACCTCTTTACAATCAAAAAATTCAGCATTGCTAAGTCCTAAGGTATTATTAGTCTGCATTTTAATAATTCTAAAACATAACCTTTTACCAGAAAAAATAAGGAGATAAGGGTTATATATAAAGGTTATTATCTATAGCTGTTAATAATAATAATTAAAATACATTAACTACTAATACATGCCAGCCTTTGCTATTTTATATAGCAGCTTAATTATAACTATAATAACATCTGGCGGGTAAAGGTATGTAATCTACACAGGAAGCTTTATAAGAATTATATAATTAAGCTTTGTTTATAACTGTATATATACCTAAGTAATATCCCTTAACTAAGCTATAATGCCTTCTCTTTTTAATAATAAAGTAAGAGCAATAATAAGCCTCTAGCTAGCTCTTTAAATTATTAGTAATTATATAAGGATGACTTCTTTTCCTTAGTTGCTATGGCCTTAGATAATATATTATGACTTTGTATATAAGGAGTTAGTTACTTTGCCTTTAACTTCTCTTATTATCCATAAGTTAAAGAGCCTTTTGCCTCTATGCTTTTAAGGGTTAAATTTTATAAATTTAAATATATTCCTAGCTAGCAGAGTATTAATTTTTGCTTTATTAGAGAGTTTAAAAGGTTTTCTAGGTATATTAATTTTTCCTTGTGTGCAGAGGTTAATTATAAGTTAAAAATCGGCCTTTTCTTTTTTAGTAAGAAAAACCTCTGCTTAAGGGTGTTTCTAGGGTCTTTTATATCCTCTTTATAGTGGAGTTATTAGGTTATTAGGAGGGTTCTCGTGGTTTTTATTAATTTTAGCGTTTTAAACTAGGTCTTTCTCATAAGAAAATTCTACCTTTAGCAAGGTTATATACGGTTTAATAACTATAGACTAAAATTTTATAAGGCTATAAGATATCTTAATAATATAAGTCTCTCCTTCTATTAAGAGAAGCTTATAAGGGCTAGTCTATTTACCTTTTTTATAATAAACTTATATATTAGAATTCAAGGGAAGAGTGTGTATAAGCAGGGTTATTAGGCTGTTGCAGGTATTAAGAGCGTTATAAACTTAGTGCTTTATAAGACTATGCCTTGCTTTATTTATTGCTTTTTAAAGTATCTTAGCTCTTTAGGTAACTATAAAGCTTAAGGGAGAATTATTTATTATCCTTAGATAGGTTCTAAAGACTAAGAGGGTAGGGATAAGGCTATTTAGACTAGTAGAGTTATTAACTGCTTTAATAGCTATTTATAGTATTTGCTCTTTTAGAAGAAAACTGTTAGCTTTAGTCTTAATAATATTATATACTCTATAAAGAGGGGTATAATATTGCTTAAGTTTTCTAATACTATTATAAGCCTTAACGGGGACTTTATTAATATTAATTAACAGTAGCTGAGCTAAATGCCTAAATTTACTAGAAGTAAAATTCCTTTTAGTATTATAGACTATCTAGTCTAGGGGTCTAAGATATATATTAATCTAGCACTCTTTAAGGGCATTTTAGATATCTAAAGCTTTCTATTATTAGGGTTTAAGAAAGCAGGCAGCTTAAAATAATATTACTAAATTTATAATATATAGGACTGGCTTCTTATTAATTTACATAATATTAACAAGAACCTTATAGTTAAATTCAAGAGTATCTTTAAGAGTAAATTTAAATCTGCTTAAAGCTTTTATATTTATTTAGCATTAATGGCAATTATATGTGATTTTTCCTATATTAGCCTTGTTAAATTCTTTACCAGCCCTGGCGAAAAGATTATTTAATTAGTTAATTAATAGATAACTAAATTAGCAATAAAGTTAATAGATTTTAGTTTTAAAAAGCATAAAGATAGCAGATTGTTATAAACTAGCTGTTTACTAAGGATATTTCTATTTCCTAATAATAGGTATCTTTTTATCTCCTTAGATTAGAAGATTCTTAAGATTGTTAAGTTTAATACCTATTCTATTTATATCTTTAATAAAATATAAAAACAGTATAGCACTATTAAGCATATAAAAAGGTATTATACTAAAAATCATTAGAAGCTTTAAAATACTAGTAAAAGTTATAGTACTAGCTCTAAAGGTAATGGTTCTTTAGTTAGAAAAATGTTTAATTATAAGGTTCTTTATAATTTTTATTAAAGTATTAACTTGGCCTTAGCCAGTAGTTAAAATTCCTAATGCTCCTGTATCCAGGAGTATACTATGAAATATATTTAATATATATCTTATATTTAGAAGATATATATGTTATTAAGGTGTTATATTAATATTATAGTTATAGGGGTCTTTAAGAAATAATGTATGTTTAAAAGCATTATCCTATAAGAAGTTTATAGTTAATGCTAAAAAGAGTGGGGGATTTAGTGCTTGTGTAAAGAATGCTATAAAGGAAAGGGTATCATAAGCTTTTCCGTCGTCCTCTCTGTTATCTAGTTCCTCTTTTTTATCAGTAGTAAGGAAAGCGGCATTCTAAGTGGCTTTTTCATGCTCGTCCTTACTGCTATTATTAGTAGTAATAAGTTAGGCTATTTCGCCTTTATAGGCCTATAGGAATGCATAGTATTAGCATCTAAAAGGTGGTTTTTAGTGTTTTCTGTTATTTTACTAAGTTATTCTTACTTTCTTCTGCTTAGAGGCAGGATAATTAGTTAACTAATATCCTTCTTTATAGTAAATAAAGCATTTCTTTAAGCTTGCTCTGGCTTAAGGTTTTTTATAATATATAGCTTATAAATATCATTAGTCTGTAAACATTGCTATATTAGTGTTCTGGTCTATAGACCAGGCAATAAGGGTATTTGAATTATTAGTAGTTATTAGTAACTAACTTATAGAGGTTAGTGGTATATTTATTACTAAGAGGTAATTTTAAAGATTACTAATAAATCCTTTAAAGGTTGGCATATTCCTGAAATTAGTATTATAGAAATTATTATTATTTTCTATTGCTTGTTATATATACTTCTTTAAAATATTATTTTTCTTTTTAGTAAAGTCTCTTAAGGGTATTAAGGGCTTTTTAATTACTATTAGAAAGTATTCTAGTTAGGTTTTTTAGTTTAGGTTAAGAGTCTTTAGTTAAATGAAAATCTTTATTATTATTAAAATCCTTATTATTAGAAAGTTTAAGTTATTAAATTTCTTTTCCTTTTCTAGTTGCTTTTTCTAGTAAAGGTTTATAAACTATATTAGGGTTAATATTTAAAATATGAATAAGATCTTTAGAGACATTTAATCTTAATCCTCTAGCTGTTTTAACATTATTATTATTAAGGTAGTTATAAAAGGTATACTTAAGGCTGGTATTACTTTTATTAAAAGTATTCTTAATTTAATTTTTATAATTCTATTAAAAGTTAATAAGAAGGTTATAACCTTTTTCTTTATTAAGAATATAGTAGTAGATTATTTATATAATACGGTTATTAATCTATTATTTAGTAGTTATATTAATGTTAATATTTTTAACTAACTTAGTTTAATTTTAAAATAGAATTAAGTAGTGCTTATAGAGTTTTTAGGGAAGAGTGCTCTTTAAAAGTTCTCTTCTATAAACATTTTTTTAAAGTTATTTATTAAAATTATCTATTTTTCCTTAACTTATAGATATTTTTAGTGTTTTAGGTTAAGTTAAGCTTTATGTTTAGTACTAATTAAAGCGGTTGGCGTTAGTTCTCTATAAATAATAGTAAAGATCTGGTTTTAATTATAGACAAGTAACAGTTAATAATAAGAAAGAAGATCTTTAAGAGTTAAGTCTTCTTATAATTATGAATGATTTAATAGTTAATAATTTAAAGAAATAATCCTTTAGTTAGTATAATATTAGAATTTCTTATAGTTACAGAAGTAAAAGTATTTAAATAAGTCTCTTTTAAGTATAACCTAGCAAATCTATAGTTATTAGTAACTACTAATTAGTATTAGTAACGTGCAGGTTATAGATATACTATAGTATAAATGTAAAGGGGGGGGGTAATCTAATAATTAATTCTATCTATTTAAGAAAGAAAAAAGAAGTAGGCTATAATGCAAAGGTGTGGTGTTATAGCTATATTATAGCATTAGGTTATATAACCTATAATTTAGCTAATTAGAGTGCGTGCATTCTGTGTGCAACCTATAATTCCTAGTCAATGCGGTGTATCCCTTTCATCCTCTATACAAGCGATTCCAACAGGCTTAAATCTAAGTAAAAGGTTAAGTAAAGAGACTAGTATTAAGCGTTAAAGTTAAAGCTGCTTAGAATGAATTTGCTGCCAAATCTAGCATTAAATTAAGCGCATAATAAAGAGTTTAAATTTAATAAATTTGAACGTAATTAATTTAAGGGGCTTTAAGGATGCTTTAGACTAAGAAAAGTTATTTATTTAGGTAATATTTCTTATGTATTATAGCGTTATTAATTTTTGCTTATTTGTCAATTTTTACGTATTTTTTACGTGTTTTAAAGCAATTTCTCTTTTTTAATAAAGAGAGAGTTTGTAAGTATTAGAATTACTTATTTAAAGAATAGAAGAAATATATAATAATAACTGGGAATTATAAGCTATATATATAATGCACATGCTCTAATTAGCTAAATTACTATGTTATGTAACCTAGGGCAGTACTATGGCTATAACACTATACTTCTATATTATCCCCCCCCTTTTTTTTCCCTTTAGATAATTATAACAATATAGAAATCAGACCTTTGTTACCCCCCCCCCACGTTATTGCTGCAGCATATCGTACCCTGTGAAACCATCAAGTATAATAGGTAATAGTAGTACATAATATTATAATTCTACTAAATTTAATATATTAAGTATTTATAATATAAAAGGATTTTCCTAGTAAAGAGAAAACTAATATTTATTATATTATATTATTTAATTCTGCCTTCCTAAATAACATTCTTAACTAGAAAAATAAGAAAAGAATACTAGTAATAAATAACTCTAATAGGGCTATATAAATTAAGCAAAATAGTAAGGTAGGTTAACTTAAGGTAGCTATAAGTCTTAAGTTAAATTTTACTATTTTAGATATTTACTTATATATTATATTTTTTAGTAAAGATATTAAGACAGAAAAAATCAAAGAGAGTCTAGAAAAGGCCAATAATAACCTTAATTTTAAAGTTATTAATAAAGGTATTTTATTATATAAAGTATCTTGTCTAAAGAATATACCTTTTATTAAAAATAAGTCTAAAGTATAAATTAATAATATTAATCCAAAAGTGGCTACTAAGTTATAGAATCTAACTAATAAGTATAATATATACTATAATAAAAGAGTAGTATTAATGCTAAAAGAAGATAAAATAAGGGTTAACTTTATTAATAGCTAGTAGAACTAGGTAAAGCTAGCAAGAAAGTACCCTTTTAAGTATAAAAACTAGAAGAAATTTACTAAAGTTTATAATACTATATACCTAGTAGGCAGGATATTTTAGTTAATAAAATAAGCACTAGTAGCCTACTTTAGCTTTATTATTTAAAGAGATACTAAGAAGACTAAGAAGGGTTAAGTTATTATAAATACTAAATCTCTTAATAATATTACTATATTAAACATATATCTATTACTATACTAAGGTAATATTATATAAAATACTTATGATAAAAGTTAGAAATGAATTTTTAATATAACTAGCTTTTTTTACTAGCTTTTAGTATAAGAGAAATACTAAAACTATATAGTAGTAATCTCTAAAAAAAGGCTAAAAGTATTATAAGTTATATTAATAAGATATAAGAATTTACTAGCTTTTATATAATAATTTATAAATTATATTTTCTATCTATACTAAAGCTTTATTTATATTTATATTAATAATATTATTATCTTTTTTAACACCCTTAAGGATTATCTTAAATACCTTAAGATAGTCTTAAAGATTTTAAAGGATAATAAGGTATATATTATAGTAATTAAGTCTTTTATTAGGTATTACTTAATCTAACTTCTTAGCTTTATAGTTATTACTAATAGAATTATTAATATAAATAACAGGATTAAGTCGTTTTAATAAATAAAAATTTCTTATAACTTATTAACCTTAGAGACATTTATTAGTATAATAGGATTCTTATATATAGGAATCCTATAGTTTAACCTATGGATTTAACTACTATAGAGCTAAAAGACTATACTTATATATAAACTTTATAAATATAATAAGCTATTAGTAAAAGTATTAAAGCAGGTATATAAGAAAAAGGCATATAAAAAGTCTTTTATTTCTATAAAAAACAAAAAACTAGCCTTTAAAGCTTTAAAGACCCTATTATATAAGAAACTACCACTATAGTATTATAATCTAGAATAACCTTTATTCTTTAAGATTAATGCTTATAAGAAAGGTTTTAGTTATTATTATTATTCATATATGCTAGGTAGCTAGAGCCACTATCTAGTTTATCAACTAACTTCTTAATATAGGAAAAACCCTAAAATAGGAGAGAAAACCCATATTCCTCTATATAGCTCCTGCTAAGCCTTTAATATAAAGTCTTTATTGTTTTTAACTATTAATATAAGATATCTACTAGTTTCCCTAGAACTACAGATAATAACAGAAGTATGGTTATGCTTTATATAAAAGGTTAGTATATTAGTAAAAACCCCCTATAAGCACCTCCCCTCCTAATCCAGCTCTTTCTCCTTTATTTTATTATTTCTATTACCTCTAGTCCCTTTTTTAACCTTAATATTATATATCTACCATACCTTATAAAGCTCCTTTACTAACTTATACTACTAAAGTTACCTAGTTAAGAGCACTTACTTTATAATATTTAGTACTAGCTTTTTGTTATTAAGTGCTACTTTAAGCTCCTATAGGTCTCTTATTATAGGCACTACTAGAATCAGTCTTAAATAGTTATATTCTAAGTATAAAAAGATAAAGTAGTAGATATCCTTATTTCCTCTCTAGTATTAATATATTAGTAATATTATATTAGGTATTTATTTATTATAAAGGAAGGTATTTAGCCTTATTTTCTTTGTTTAAAGCTGTACTAAGGCTATAGATTTATACTTTAGTAGGCTATTATAAAGCCTTACTATCTTTTTTATACTCTTAAAGTTAGGTTTCTTATATATTACTATTACTTTTACCTGTTTTCTTCTTACTTAAGCCTTATATCTCTGCTATATCTACTATTTTTCCCACTCTCTCTTTAGTTCCTATTTAGCTATAAGGCTACTAGGGAGGGGGGGGGGGGCATTAGGAAATGCCTTATAGTAATTATATTAGCGGCCTCTTCCTTAGCATTATAGCTATAATACTATTAAATTACATACCTATTATATCTTCTTACTTATACTACTATCCTTAAGTCTTTAGTAAAATTATTACTTTATATAATTAAGGTACAGATTTACTAGTAATACTACTACTTTTATCTTTAAAAGTATTACTAGCGTTACCTTATACGCCCTTATAACCTGCCTTAAGCATTTATTTTATTCCCTTATAAATACCTTTACTACCTCTTATACTACCCCTTTTAACTTACTATAGATATAGTATATTCCAGCTTTATAGGCTATTATACTTCTTATTACCTATATATAAAGGGATCTTGTATACTCTAGTTAGCATCTTTATATAAATATAGCTAGTACTATAAGTATTAACTTCTGCTATAATAATTTAGTATTTACCTTCTTTATATAAGTTAACTAGTAAAGCTTTTAGTAAATTTAAACTCCTAGAAATCACACTAATTATATTAGTTATATTGTTATTCTTTTAAGTTAAATTATTATTATAATTACCTGCCTTTTTCTTATAAAGTATAATAGCTTACTTTTCCCTAAGTTAAACCTTATCCTATATTCCTTTAACTACTCCTTATATATTCTTTAGGCTTTTTCTAATTATACTTTAGTCTCCTTTATTATTTTTCTATATACTATAATATTTATATTATTTAAAAACCCTAATATTAATATTAATTCTGCTGCTGCTAGTCTTTAATATAGTAGTATAATATAGAGCAGAAAGAGGATAGAAGACGCTAGCAACCCTTGCGGAACCCCTGCAGTGACTTAGATTTCCTTAGTAATACGCCCGTCAAACGCTAGTTGTGCTCTTCTTTCTGACGTAAAACCCTGTGCCCATCTAGCCATCCACCCTGGCAGGAAAGGTTTTAGTTTATATATATTATAACTATATAATAAGTAGAATAAAAAAGGTATACTAAGGAAGAATATAATAGCTATAAAACTCTATCTAATCCTTTTTCTCTCTTAATTAACTTTAATAGTTAAAGAGTAATATAAATTAATAAAAGCAAAGGTAGCTACTATTATATAGTTAATAAGAAAGTTATAAAAAATAGTTTAGTTTAATTAGTATTAAGTTAATATCCTTACTAACTATATACCTACTAAAGGAATTATTAATTATACCTTTCTAGCTATAATAAACCTTAATAAGGCTAACTTAAAATTAGCTAAAGTAGCAAATTATTTATTATAATTTAAATTAAAGGTAACCTATATACTAGGAATTCTTAACATTATATTTAATATATTATTGCAACTCCTAGTAAATATTAGCTACTAAAAGACCATAAGTTATAGTATATATAATAAGTTAAATGCCTATATTTACTTTTACTAAAGTTACTTTATAGTAATAATAATAAATAACTTACTAAAGAAGGAGATTATAATAGGATATAAGTAAAACCTATAATATTATTAAATAATTAAAAGTATTAAGGACTTTTATATAAAATAGTAAAAGTAAGAATAAAACTAACTATAGATTTTATTATATAGGTAGAAACTTACTAATAAGAGCCTACTTTATTATAAGAATAAAAAAGGACTTAAGTAGCTGTATATCTTAAGTAAATATATTAAAACTATACTAAGTACTATTTATAATAATTACTACTACTTTAAAATTAGTAGAATAATAAAAGGTTTATATAGTATTTATTTTCTAAAGATATTTAAATAAATCTAATAGTATATAGCATATTATATAACTTACTAGGAGAACTTTATTTTAAGAAATAGGGTAACTAGGGAGTTAAAACCTTTATAGTTAAAACTAATGCTATTTTATATAATTTCTCTAGACTTTATTATTAATATACTAAAAGTAGACTTAGTAAACACTATATAGGCTATAAAAGGATACTTAAAGTATAATTTCCTTTGCTTAGTAAACTATTTATTTAGTAAGAAAACACTACTAATTCCTAAAAATATAATATATTTAGCCTTAATTTAAGCAAAACTACTGCTTTAAGCCCTATATATTATAGATTAAGGCCTACTTAAATAAATAGTTAGTAATAAAGACCTTAAGTTTATTTCTAATATTTAGTAAGTAATATTTACTAAGCTAGGAGTTAAGTTCTTTATAATAATACCTTATTACTTATAAATAAATAAGGTAGCTAAACAGAAGAATTAGATAGTAATTATAGCTATTTACTATTATATTATAATAAACCTAACGGTTTTATAGGTATTAATCCTTCTAGCTTTATAGTATTATTTTAATAATATAGTAGTAATAGCTATTAACTAATATTCTAATAAGTTGCTTTATAGTCTTAAACTGCTAAATCTTATTAATCTCTTATCAGACCAGGTTATTACTAATTTACAACTAATAACTAAGGATCTAAAGGCATTTTACAAGCTTTATTAAAAAGAGGCTTAACTTATAATAACTACTATTACTATACTAGCTAAGATTAAATACAATTCCTAATATAACTTAGTAGATATTAATATTAGAAATATGGTTTACTTATAACTTTATAAAGAATACTAACTTCTAAAAAAGTTAAAGAAAAAATAATTACTATAAAAGGCAGGACTATATAAGTTTCTTAAAAAGGTAAATCTACTTTTTTACTAACTAGAATTCCCTTTAAATTTAAAAATATACCTAGTAGTGTTAATTACTTATATATAAAACCCTACTAAGGGAAAGATCCCTTTAATTAAAAGAAAGCACCTTTACTACCTATTAATTTAAAAGGGACTAATAAGGCAGATTACTAGGAAATTAAGTATATTATTTCCTATAAAGTAAAGATATATTATATAAAGAAATAAAACCCTTAAGTAGCTTACTTAATAAGATAAAAAGGTTATATAGCTAAAAATAACTAGTAAATTAATAAATCTAAGATAAAGGTAAACACAGTAGAAATAATAAGAGAATATTTAAGAAATGACCTAATTAATTAAAATAAGAAATATAGGAAAAAAGGGCTTTTTAAGTAAGACTATTAATAATATAGTAAGGCAAGTAGGATTTAATATTTTGCAGGGCATTGCGTAACAGGCCTAATAAATTATATGTTTCTTTTAAATTATATTAGTATATACTCTTTTGATTTACTTCTTATTTAACCCTTTTTTTATTAACTTCCTTACCTATTATTACCTATTTCCAACCTCTTGTCATGTATTTTTAATATCTTGTTGCTTATGTTTTTTATCTTTTTAACCTCTTATTATTATTTTTTGTGTGTTAATGGACTTTTATTATTATTATTTATATGCTTATAATCTTTTTTTTATTACTTACCTAATACTGCTTATTTTAAGCCTTTTTTACCTTATAGATAATCCTGTCTATATTGCTATATATAACTTTAATATTATTCTAAGAGCTATAATAAGGTAATTATTGTTTAAACAGTTAAGAATATTAATACTTTTATTAATTACTAGTTCTATAGGGAAATAATATAAGAAATAGTAACTATTCTAAAAGAGCATTATTAAGAGAATAAACTAGCGGCTAAGCTAAATACTATATTTAATATAGGTAATACAGCATAAGTAGCTATTTAAGCAATACAGAATAAGATGGGTTATATAATTATTAGGCAGAAGTATAGTAAATATACTAACCTGCTAGATAATACTAATAATATAACCTTTAATAATAAAGCTGATTTAGACTATAAAGATAAGGACTTTAATATTAAAATTATTAGCTTAATAGCTAACTAAGGGGATAAAACTTTAGGTAAGAGTACCTAGTTTATAAAAAGAGCTATATTACCTCCTAGTACTACTGCTTCTTTAGCTAAAAGCTTCTTAAGCTATAGGGGGTCTTAAGTAAACCTTATAAGCACTTAAACTGCCCTAAAGTGACTAAGTAAACTTAATTTCTTAATATTAATTAGTTACTTTAGGTCTACTAGGGAATTTTATTAGTTTTAAGAAAAAGTAATTAAACTAAAGTTATTTAAAATATAATAATACTAGGCTAGTAATAGTAGTTAGACTATAAAGAATATATTTTATATATATTTTAAAGATTTTATAACCTAGGGGGCTAAAATTAATAAGAATATAGTCTTTATTATAAAGATAGATCTAATGTACACCCTATAGATTAATATTATACATTAGATCTTCCTAATAAATAACTTAATCCTAGCTACTAAAAAGGAATGCTATAAGAAGGGTAAATACTTAGCTAATATACCTGTTATTTATAGCGTTAAAATCCGCATTAAATAGTCCATACTAAGCTTTCTTAATAAAAAATAGGCTAGTAATTATACTAAATCTAGAGATTAGTACGTAGGATTATTATTATTATTCATGTACGCTAGGTAGCTAGAGCCACTAACTAGTTTATTAACTAACTTCTTAATATAGGAAAAACCCTAAGATAGGGGAGAAAACCCATATTCTTATATATAGCTTCTGCTAAGCCTTTAATATAAAGTCTTTATTATTTTTAACCATTAGTATAAGATATCTGCCAGTTCCCCCGGAACTGCAAATAATAACAGAAGTATGGTTATGCTTTATATAAAAGGTTAGTATATTAGTAAAAACCCCCTATAAGCACCTCCCCTTTTCATCCAGCTCTTCCTCCTTTATTCTGTTATTTTTATTACCTCTAGTCCCTTTCTTAGCCTTAATATTATATATTTACCACGCCTTGCAAAGCTCCTCTGCTAACCTGTACTACTAAAGTTACTTAGTTAAGAGCACCCACTTTATAATATTTAGTACTAGCTTCTTATTATTAAGTACTGCCTTAAGTTCCTATAGGTCTCTTATTATAGGCACTACTAGGATCGGCCTTAGATAGTTATATTCTAGGCATAATAGAATAAGGTAGTAAATATCCTTATTTTCTCCCTAATATTAATATATTAGTAATATTACCTTAGGCACTTATTTATTATAAAGGAAGGCATTTAGTCCTATCTTTTCTATTTAAAGCTACACTAAGGCTGTAGATTTATACTTTAGTAGGTTATTATAAAGCCTTGCTATCTTTTTTATGCTCTTAAAGTTAGGTTCCTTATCTACTACTATTGCTTTTACCTATTCTCTTCTTACTTAAGCCTTATGCCTCTGTTATATCTACTGTTTTTCCCACTCTCTCTCTAATTCCTATTTAGCTATAAGGCTGCTAAGGGAGGGGGGGGGGGGCATTAGGAAACGCCTTATAGTGATTGCGTCAGCAGCCTCTTCCTTAGCATTATAGCTATAATGCTATTAAATTACATACCTGTTATATCTTCTTACCTATACTATTATCCTTAAGTCTTTAGTAAAATTATTACTTGTTATAATTAAGGTACAAATCCACTAGTAGCACTACTACTTTTGTCTTTAAAAGTATTACTAGCATTGCCTTATACGCTCTTATAACCCGCCTTAAGCATTTATTTTATTCCCTTATAAATGCCTTTACTACCCCCTATACTACCCCTTCTAACTTACTATAGGTATAGTATATCCTAGCTCTATAGGCTATTATACTTCTTATTACCTGTATATAAAGGGATCTTACATACTCTAGTTAGCATCCCTATATAAACATAGCTAGCACTATGAGTGCTAACTTCTGCTATAATAATTTAGTATTTACCTTCTTTATATAGGTTAACTAATAAAGCTTCTAGTAAATCCAAACCCCTAGGAATTACGCTAATTGTATTGGTTATATTATTATTCTTCTAAGTCAGATTGTTATTATAATCGCCTGTCTCTTCCTTATAAAGTGTATTAGCTTGCTCTTCCCTAGGTTAAACCTTAGCCTATACTCCTTTAACTACTTCTTATATATTCTTTAAGCTTTTTTTAATTATACTTTAGTCTCTTTTGCTGTTTTTCTATATACTATAATATTTATATTATCTAAGAACCCTAATGTTAATATTAATTCTACTGCTACTAGTCTTTAATATAGTAGTATAATATAAAGTAAGAAGAGGATAAGAGACACTAGTAACCCTTGTAAAACCCTTATAGTTACTTGGATTTCCTTAGTAATATGTCTATTAAACGCTAATTATGCTCTTTTTTTTAATATAAAGCCCTGCGTCTATCTGGCTATCCACCCTAGTAATCCTAACTCCTTTATAGTACGGATTAATTGTTTATAGCTAATAGTGTTAAACGCCCTAGTAATATCTAGCTATAGTAATAATGCTATTTTCTAATAATACTATGCTATTTTTATAACCTCTTTTAGCATGCTTAGTGCTATTTCTATTAACCTACTAGCCCTGTTGCCTATTTATATATTTAGTAGTATATAGCCTTCCTCTGCTATAGTAGTAATCCTCCTTATAATAGCTTTTTTAATTACTTTTCTTATTATGTTTAATAGTAATATTAGCCTTTACCCCCCTAGTCTGCCTAACTCCTTAAGGGTTTTCCTAGGTTTATATAGAACTACTACCTTTACTTACTAAAAGGAGGCCGGATGGTATCCTAAACTATAGCATGTATTTATAAGGTATATTAAATATAATATTAGGGCTGCTTTATATAGCTTAAGGAAACCTATTAGCAGCTTGTCCGGCCCTAGGGCTTTTTAACTTACTATATTCTTTATAACTTTTCTAATTTCCTTCTTTATAAACATAGGAACTACCTAATTATTATTATAGTATCTTGTCTCTACCTCTATTTCTAAACCTAGAGCCCTAGCTGTAGATAAAGAAAAGAACCTCTCTGTAAATACCTTTGCCTTACCCTTATATATAACCTTTACTATTTCCTCCCTATTGTTATCTCCTAGCTAAGTTAGTAGTAGGACCTGTTATATCTTAAGAGAAAGTTTACTTTATAGCTAGGCTTAGTGCTTTAGGGTCTAAAGGCTCCCTTTAGACTTAAATAACTTACTAACTGCTTATTACTAACTACTTCTCTTCTTCTCTAAGATAATATAATCCTGTTTTTCTATAGCTTTTATTAAGGCCTGCTATAATTCCTATGTCTGTTATTACTACTACTGCCTATTAGTATATCTTGCCTTTACTATTATATCCTTTACCCTTTTATTCTACTAAGGCTATAGTTTGCTATGCCCTTAAGGTTATTTAGGTGCTACTATATTAGCTATCTCTATAAGCTATTAGGTAAGCTATTACATATAGTTATTAATTTCCTACTAGTTATATAGCAGGAGCTTTAACCCCTTCTTTCTAAGCCTGTTTAAAGCCTTTACTATAATAAGGTTCTTATTTACTGTTCTCTAACCCTAAACTAACCCTAGGCTGTTGCTTAATTCCTTACTTATTCTAATACTAATAAGCTAAGGCATATGGTTAGATCTGCAATTTCTACTAGCCTAATAAATTTAATACTAACATTATAAGTAGTCTATATATAGTTAATAGTGCTATCCCTGCTGCTATTTTCTCTCCTTATTACTTCCCTAAATAGCATAGCTAGGCTAAGTTACTACCTTATTATAAATTCTAATATCTTATTATACCCTTAAAAGGTTTAGCTAAATCTATCCTATAAGGGATAGTATTAGTTAAAGTCCCTTATAAACATACTCCGGCCCTTTACTTAGGTATTAGTAAAGTGTTATAAAGGCGTCTGCTACTTCCTTTTATAAGCTGGGAAATAAATGTTATATATCTTTACTTTATATAGCTTAATACTATACTAATCCTCCCCCCTTCTTATAGTTTAAAGTCCTGTCTTAACCTTTTAATATATATAAATTGCCATTCTTTTACTATATATTACTAATATATAGTGCTCTTAAGATAGATTTAGCAGTATACTATTATAACCTCTTAGTTCCTAGATAGCTATTACCTTAGGGCTAATACCATGCCCTAACACTAAATATACTAAATTGCTTTTTTTCTATATATTCCAGTATATAACCTTAATTATATACTCTATTATGTGCTTTAGAGCACCCTAGTTAGGCTAGCTCTGGTATTATTTTGCCCTCTAGTTAGTTATAAAAAGGCTAGTATTATGCCTTTCTTTACTAGTCTTTGTTATCCTAATTATAGCTTATAGGTTTATCTTATAAAAAGGCCCCTTAGTTATATGCTCCTTCCTCTTAGCTGTTTCTCTGTTAGTCCCCTAGTCTCTTCTCTATAATAACCCTTGCCTATAGTAGCTATTATAACCTCTAACTAATAGCTACAGAAGAATAGCAGCCTTATAGTATAAGCCTTCCTAGCCTGCTACTATTTATTATTACTTACTAAGCATAGCTAAGACTATACTAAATATACCCCTATATAATTTAAGTATCTCTCCTATACCTTACTTATTAACGTTAGGTAAGTCCTTTTTCCCTTAGGGTGTTTTCTAGTAGTATACCTATTTTATCTTATTTTCTCCTTATAATACCTAGTAATATGCCTAATCTTATAGTAGTTATAATATTACTTTAAGTGGATTATCTTATTATATAGCTTAGTATTAAAAATCTCTACTTAGTATACTATTCCCCTATAGCATAGGCAGTTTACTGCCTTAGTGCCCTTAATACTAACTACTAATAGTGCCCTTATTACTATTCCCTTTAGCTTTTATACTATTATCTTTACTATATTTAAACTATTTTCCTTTTTAATGTTCTTTCTTATATCCTTAGTTATAATATGGTTTATTAATCATATTAGGAATCCCTTAATAATTATACTAAACATCTTTTTATTTACTTCTGCCTTAGGTCTAAAGGTAACACTTACCTAGGCTGTGTTTTTCTTTTATTTTCTCCTTACTTTAGTAAATATAATAACTATATCTCTACTCTGTAGTTAGTATGCTACTACTGCCTCCTTTATACTAATAGTACTGTTTACTGCCTTTATAATCTCCCCTAGTAATCTATTCCTAACTGCCTTACTAATAGTGTTTCCCTTTACTATTACTTTCTAGTAATAGCAGGCTAGTGTTGCTATACCCTCTATTTAGGCTAAAGGGATTGTTATATTCTGCCCTATAGCTTTATAAGCTATAATAATTACCTAAGTCCTCTTAACTACTAATCTAGTCCTAGGAATAGCCTTTATTACCTCCTTAACTACCTTCTTAACTATAGTTTCTACCTTACTATTAACTGCTTTTATAATTAAAGCCTATAGGCCTCCTGTGCTAGTTCTTATTTAGGCTATTTCCCCTTTTATATTTATAGTAATTTACGTAATAATTCTAATAAAAGCTTATACTTTTATTATTTCTGCCTTTAAAATAACTTTTATTATTAATTCCTTTAGTAATTTTATTTTATTCTTTAGTTTTTCCTATACTACTACTACTCTAGAATTCTTTCTTTAATACTATATTTCTTCTTAAGTAGTGCCTTATCCTTTATTAGTTATAAATCCATGTAAAAATTTATTAATTATTATGCCCCTTATACTGCTTACTTCCCTTATATAATACACTATTGCTAAGAAAGGTAATTAATAATAAGAAATCTAATTCTATGCTTCTTTTCCGTTTTAGGCATAATACCGCGTTATATCCGCGGTGTTTTTGTTAAAGTCTGGGCGTTTTCTGAATAGGATTGTAGGATTATTATTAAAAGAAAAGGTTCTTACTATATAATATTATAATAAATTAAGTAGTATTAAAAGGTTTATTACTAAAGCCCTTATTATTATTAAAAAAGTGGATTTACTATCTATATATAGTTAGGATATAATAGTCTAAATAAGCTAGGCATAAGAACCTATAGCTAGGTAGTAAGATATTATTACTCTAAAGAAGGAGCTAATAAACTAGTAAAATCTAATTTATGGTCTAGCTAAGTAATATAATATAATAAGTAAGTTAAGTATAAAAAAGATAATTCTAAAGAAAGTTAAGTTAATAAGTATAGATTTAAAGTATAAAAGCTAAATTATAAATCTTAAGAATTATATTAATAATATTATAAAAATAGTTAACTCTTATACTATTATTATTAATAAGGTAAACGCTAATACTATAGCTATAAATAAGAAAGTTTAAGAAGTAGTAGCTAATATTAAAAAGCTAGAAGATATAGCGAAAAAAACTATTATAAGTAAGTTATTTTTAAGGATACTAGTGCTAAAAGATATAATATTAAAGGGAGAAGTTATATTAGTAAAGCTAAAGCTAATACTTACTAGGTTTACTATAAAAGGTTCTCTTTTTTATAATACTGATACTAGTATTAATAAGCAGACCTTAGAATCTACTTAAGAAATAAGATTAATAATAGTATTATTTACTAAAGGTTTACTAAAACTAACTACTAAGGCTAGGGCTTTAAGAATGCTAAATAAGAGACTAGTTACTAGTCATAGTACCTAGAGGGATAATAATACTAAAAGATAATAACTAATAAATCTAGTGCCTATGGATAAGAAAGCTATGTTATTTACTAATATATAGCAAGATTTATTTAAATAATCTACTAAATCTTAATAAAATCCTATAAGCTAAGTAAGATATCTTACTACTTAATTTTGCTAATATTAAATAATGAAATTAGCTATAATATTATACTAACCTATAACGGAAATAACTTGTAAGGAGCTTCTAATAGTTAAAGGAAAAAATATTCAGCTACGTTAGAATTTAATTTAATTTAACTAATATTAAATAGCTTAAATATAAGTATGGAATTACCTCTAGTAAGGATAAGATTATATAGCTAGTAGCCTATAATACGTGACTATAATAATACCTTAAACCTGCCTATAGGATAACCCTCTAATAAGGTTAAAATTAAAGCTATAAGGGTTAAATTATAAGTTAATAATAAGAGAAGAAAAGCCTGTAATATTTATTACTTTTACAGTAGAATGTATAAACTGCCTAACTAATATAAAAACCTTCTTTATATGTAGTCCTTAACTTCTCTTTTCTCTCCTCTTATATCCTCTTTAATAATTATACTATTAAAATTTAGCTTATATACACTCTTAAATAAACTAGAAATATATCCTTATTTACTTATTATTTTAATATCTCTAAAAACCTTATACTATCTTTTAAATCCCTTTACCTATTAATACTTTAAACTAATAATAAGAAGCTAAAAAAGGTATAATATTTTAAGAAAGCTATTAAACTAACCTTATTAAAGCTAAGTATAATTTCCTTAATTCTTTCCTTATTCTAAGAAATAAAGCTATAAAGAACCTTATATAATGGAATATTATAGCCTAGGAGAGAACAGTAGTAATCCTATAATAAGCATATGTTTAACAGGGTTTATTACTAGCTATAGGAGAAAATATAATAACTACACTATTATTTATATAAGTAAGATTACTTAATACTAGGGTTTATATCTAGGTAGTGATAAAATAGGTATATAAGCTAATAACTTTAACTTATCTTATAGTTGCTTAAAGCACTTATAGCTATAATAATAAAAATAGTTAAATAAGGTAGTTTATAAGTACTATTTAATAACTAGGAATTAAAGCTATTATTTAAATATTAAGCAGAGACTTATAATAAATAGTAAGGTTCTTAAAATAATAGCACTAGCTAGGAGAGATTACTTATAATATAATATAAATTCTATAACTATAAGAGAAACTTTAGGATATTATGCCTTTAAATAATAAATAGTAAATTTAAAGCTTTTTTATAAAAGCACTATAATAAAAGAAGGTATTTATACTAAGCATATTAAAATAAATCCTAGCAGACTACTAGCATTACTATTTGCTTAAAGATAAGGCTATAATTTAGAGTTATATACTATTATAATAGCCTAGTAAGGTAACTTACTTTAAAAGACTTTTAGATTATACTAAAAACCCTAACTATAAAAATAAATCTTACTTTAGCTAACTTACTAAACTTATTAAAATAAAAACTATTATAATAATAATAGAACTAATGATATAGTAAAAATAGCTTAAGACCTTTTATAATTTGTACCTTAGGCAATGTCTAGTAGCTTAAATTTAAAAAGTATATAGGGATACTAATTTTAGCTACTAAAGGCTAAGAGAGAATTAAAATAAAACTAAATAACTCTATTACTCTTAAAACTTTCTTACTTTCTACTAGTATTAATAATAATATAGCTAATATTATAATAAAGGAAGGACTAGTGCTTAGAGTTAGATATCCTATAAGGTTATTACTAATAATATAGCTAATATAATAATAAAAAGCACTTAAGGTTAGATATCCTTTAAGGTTATTACTTCTAGTATTATAGGAATAAATTAGTCTATATAAATTGTTTTTCTTTTATATTATTTTCTATATTTAAGAGGATAGTTACTATAGATTAACTATTTGCTTTATTATTTCTATACTTAGCACCTTATAAAGAATGGCTATAGTTTAATTTCTCTTTTATTATTTCTAGCACTAGCTATGTTAGACCCTATAGGATAACCAGAATGGTTATCTTTATAAGAGGGGCACTTATTATAGTATAATCTGTAATAGTGGATCTCTATATATAGAGGATGGACTTATTATGTAGCTAGTAGAATGATAATAACTTACATAATGTACTTAAATATATAACTTAATAATAGTATATACAGGTGCATATAATGACCTTTTTATAATAACGTTAATGACAGCTTTACGGTTGCTTCCAACTGACTACGTGACGAATCCACTACATAACACCCCCCCCTTTTATACTATAGTATAATAATATCCTATGCTCCTAACACTAATTAGTAGTTACTATAACTATAGATTTACTAAGGAAATTAACAAAAGAGACAACATTTAATATAATGCATTTGCTTGTATAGAATCTAGTGTTTATATTACCTAAAAGCAACTTTTTCTATCATTATTAACTTTTGCTACTTATTTACAATTATAAAGAAGTTTTTTTATGGAATTTACCCCTTATTATTAGATTTATTACTAATTTTATAATTAAAGTATGTTTTTTTATTATTATTTACAGAGAAAACACTAAAAATAGCTTTAAATTTTACAATTAAAGCTACTTAACCTATTTAAGACTCCCTTACTATAAAGCTTTAAAAGTACTCTAAATACTTTATAAAGAAATAGGCTAAAGCTAATAATACAATTAACCCTAAAAAAGCTATAACTTTTAAACTTTATAATAAATTTGCCTATTATATTAATAAGTATAAATATAGTAATTAAAAGGGCACTAAACTCTTTTTTATATATTAAAAAGACTTTAAAGGATAAAATGCTAATATCTTTAAGAAAATTACCCCTAAAATCTAATAAGTACTTTAAGATCTCCTTTAAAATTAAAAAATTAATATATAAGAAGGATTATAAAGATTAATTAATAAGGTACTTACTAATCTTATTAGTATAAATAATTCTATCTTCTTTCTTAATAAAAAGCTTTTAATAGGAAATAAAACTATTAATATAATAACCTTTATAATAACTATACCTAACCCTTTTAACCCCCTTCCTCTAACTATAAAAAAAATATTCCCTCCCCTAAAAGAATAGCTTATATTAAAAAAATTTATAAAAATAAATTAAAAAGCCCTAAACTCTTTTATTAGGATTTATAATAAGAAAAATAAATATTCTAAAAAACTTTTTAACTTTATATACCTAAAAGTCTTAATCTTTAAGGATATTTATATAGTATATAAAATTTTCTCTAATTTATACCTAAATACACTATTAATAATACTTATAGGTAATGCCTATAAGTATTATCTTAAGAAATTTAGTAAAAAACTTACTTTAATTAATATAATAACTAAGTAAATTAAAGAAAACTTTAGAACTAAAAAGAATTAAAAGTTTTACTAAATATAATTCTAAGAGATTAAATTTTATTATATTATAGTAAAAAATCTAATAAAAACTAAACTTAAATATTTAGAGTTAATCATTTAATAACTCTTAAATCTCTGTAATAGTTTAAATTACCCCTTTAAGAAGAATATAACCCTTAGATATTAACTAAAAATATTTATTTAAAATAGCTTTAAATTTAACTAAATAACTTATATTTAAACTAATACTTATAAAGGTATAATTAGTAATATTTACTACTACCTTATCATAAAGAATATAATAAAACCTATTTTAAAATTATTTATAAGTTAATAAATTATAAGAGAAAGTAAGCCTTAACCTTAAAATATTACTCTAAATACTAATATAGTATTATTTACTAACTAATAATATTTATAAGCTTCTTAACCTTAAAATAAAGTTAGATTTAAGAAATACTTTATTTATTATTATTTATGTACGCTAGGTAGCTGGAGCCACTATCTAGTTCATCGACTAACTTCTTAATATATGAAAAACCCTAAAATATGAGAGAAAACCTATATTCCTTTATATAACTCCTGCTAAGCCTCTAATATAAAGTCTTTATTATTTTTAACCATTAGTATAAGATATCCGCTAGTTCCCCTAGAACTGTAGATAATAACAAAAGTATGGTTATGCTTTATATAAAAGGTTAGTATATTAGTAAAAACCCCTTATAAGCACCTCCCCTTCTAATCTAGCTCTTCCTTCTTTATTTTATTATTTCCATTACTTCTAGTCCTTTTCTTAATCTTAATATTATATATCTGCCATACCTTATAAAGCTCCTCTGCTAACCTATACTACTAAAGTCACCTAGTTAAAAGCACTTACTTTATAATATTTAGTGCTAGCTTTTTATTATTAAGTACTGCCCTAAGCTCCTATAGGTCTCTTATTATAGGCACTACCAGGATTAGCCTTAAATAGTTATATTCTAGGTATAAAGGAATAAAGTAGTAAATATTCTTATTTCCTCCCTAGTATTAACATATTAGTAATATTACCTTAGGCACCTATTTATTATAAATAAAGGCATTTAGCCTTATTTTTTCTGTTTAAAGCTATACTAAGGCTATAGATTTATACTTTAGTAGGCTATTATAAAGCCTTATACTTTTTTTATACTCTTAAAGTTAGGTTCCTTATTTATTACTATTACTTTTGCCTGTCTTCTTCTTACTTAAGCCTTATACCTTTACTATATCTACTGTTTTTCCCACTCTCTTTCTAATTTTTATCTAGCTATAAGGCTATTAGGGAGGGGGGGGGGCATTAGGAAATGCCTTATAGTAATTATATTAACGGCCTCTTCCTTAGCATTATAGCTATAATACTATTAAATTATATGCCTGTTATATCTTTTTACTTATACTACTATCCTTAAGTCTTTAGTATAATTATTACTTAATGTAATTAAGGTATAAATCTACTAGTAGTACTACTGCTTTTATCTTTAAGAGTATTATTAGTATTACCTTATATGCCCTTATAACCCGCCTTAAGTATTTATTAAATTCCCTTATAAATGCTTTTACTACCCCCTATGCTACCCTTTCTAACTTACTATAAGTATAGTATATTCTAGCTTTATAGGCTATTATACTACTTATTACTTACATATAAAGGGATCTTATATACTTTAGTTAGCATTCCTATATAGACACAGCTAGCGCTATAAGTACTAACTTTTATTATAATAATTTAGTATTTACCTTCTCTATATAAGTTAACTAACAAAGCTTTTAGTAAATCTAAACCCCTAGGAATTATGCTAATTATATTAGTTATATTATTATTCTTCTAATCTGGATTATTATTATAATTACCTACCTCTTCCTTATAAAGTATAATAGCTTACTCTTCCCTAGGTTAAATCTTAGCTTATATTCCTTTAACTACTCCTTATATATTCTCTAGGCTCTTTTTAGTTATACTTTAGTCTCCTTTGCTGTTTTTTTATATACTATAATATTTATATTATTTAAAAACCTTCATATTAATATTAATTCTGCTACTACTAGTCTTTAATATAGTAGTATAATATAAAGCAGGAAGAGAATAGGAGACACTAGCAACCCTTATAAAACCCCTATAGTAACTTAGATTTCCTTAGTAATATACCTATTAAATACTAGTTATACTCCTCTTTTTAATATAAAGCCCTGTACTTATCTAGCTATTCACTCTAGTAGTCCTAACTCCTTTATAGTGCGAATTAGCTGTTTATAGCTAAT
>AFQZ01000233.1:0-58970 GCA_000222935.2 Aciculosporium take MAFF-241224 | reverse complement strand
TCAACCCACTAAGACCCACCAGAGCATACGTCATCCTGCCTCCAAGGAATTCCACACAATTCTACAGGGCGTATCTCCCTGGTTTCTTCCCATCTAGGGTACATTTAGATACCATTAGAATCCTCTGGAAAGGGGCTTCCTAATGTACCTAAATATGCTTATATAAGCACCCTAGATCTCCAGTAATCCGGAAGGTTAGTTGATAACCTTTAAGAGGCCAGGTAATCTAGCCTTGCCTGTAAGCTTTAGTGGTAAAATGCACTATAAAGCTTAACAAACAGCCTCTATAGACCGGATGTAGGCAGATCACTAGGACCAGCAGTTGAACACAGCGCTAATTACATAAGAACTGTTTAAAGCAATAATAACAGGAGATAACATAACTTAGCAGCTAAACCTACAGCAGACCGGACCTACCCTACTAAAGCAAATTAGCCAGAACTCCGGTTAGTAAAGGGGTAAAACGATAGGCATAATACCTAAGCTAATAAGGTCTTAAGACTACTTAATTAAGACAAGCGACTTAAGAGAAGTAATAGGGCTTGTATAAGGATATACTAGCACAAGTAAATCTTACTAACTGGAAGTAATAGACCTCTTACTATATAATTAGGATTTACCTAAATTATAATAGGAGTTCGGACATACAAGTTAACGTAATAACACTAGGACCTCTTTCAACTTACCTTGTGTAGTTTTAGTTTATAATTAACGGTTTCCCCCTGTAAAAAGACATAAGTCTTTATAATAAGCAGGATTTCTATAGCACTAACCAACCGCCGGACAAGGAGGCGCTTTATTAAATCCTTAGGTAACAATATTAGCACCCTAATAAGGTTTTCCCCCTAGGGATATATAAACCTTTAGTCTACTAAACGTCGGATAAGGAGGCGCTTCTTTAAATCCTTAAGTAATAACATCGGCACCTTAACTAGGTTTTCTGTTAAGGGACGTGCAAAATTATACCCTACTAATAACAGAATACTAGTAGTAAAGATAAGACTCTAAGGAGTATAGAGGTTATAAATAAAGGGAGACATACTATACTAGTGCTTAATAATACTAATACTCCTAGACATTACTATATTTACCCACATAATAAGGTAATGGGTATGTGGAAGGACCTTCTAGAAATAGTAATATAGGATAACATATAAATCCACCTCTAACTTTCCTATAATAAGAAAGTAGATATAGCTATAAAGCAGATAGTTATAGCAACAGAGCAGGTAGTTATAGAGATAGTTATTACTATACTAAAGAGCCTTATAATAACCAGCTCAGCTAAACACTAGAATACTAGGAACAGGATACCTTCTAACTAGAACGTGATCTAGGACAGAATTCCAAGCCTAAAAGGGCTCTTAAAGAGAAAGGGTTAGTAAGTTTAACCTGAAAGATCTAGGACATTAGACTTCTGGACCTAAAACCAGATATAGTGGACATAGGTAATAAATTCATCTTATATAAAGGAAAAACCACTATTTTTTCAGACCCTAAGCTTTAGATTTAGGTAGTAAAAGAGCACCTATTTAGAGCACTACTAAACCGGAAGGAGGTGTTACTTTGTAATATCTAGTAACTATTTTATAGAGAAGTAATAACCTAGTACTAACAGCACTTAGACAAATCTAAAAAGGAACGGATTTTTACTAGTATTAATAGTGTTATTAAGGTAGTATAAAAAGAATTCTATATAAGGACAGAGGATATAGTAATAAAGCTTAAGCAGGCTAAGTATACCTAAGAAAATGTTATAAATAGCGTCTTTATTTAGGACTTTATAGCTTAAATCTTTTAGTATACTAGAGCAAACAGAGAGATAATGAATCTATAGCTTCTAGTATGCTTTAGGATAAAATTATATCCTAAGCTAAAGAAGCTATGCCTGGATCCTACTAAGGGCATAAAGCATAACAAATACCTTAATATAGTAGACGGAAAACGCTGCGATTTATATTAAGAAATAAAGGAGTAATAGAAGTCCTATTACTAGGAAAAGACTAAAGAAATAGTAAAAGCCTACCTTTATAATAATAAATCCTTAGACTTAAATAAATCTAAGGGTAAAAGAGTAAAGGCCTATTAGAATTATTGTTATAAGGATTATAACTAGAGGAGAGGAAACTGTTTCTAATAGGATAACTTTTAGTAATAATATCCCTACTATATGTATATTAGAAAGAGATTAAGCGGCCTAAGGGATTATGATTAGGGAGACTAGAAAAGGCCGCTAGTCCTGTACTAGGAATGGGTTTATTAGAATAAACTATAGTAGGACTAGAATTAACCTTAAAGGTCCTAGTGGCATAATAATGACAGACCATACTAACTAGAAGTTAGAAAAGAGGACCCTATAAAGAAGTAAGCAGACTCTTAGACTAAGGAAAGTAGGGCCTATAGCTAAGAAGATAAATTTTAGAGAGATAATAAAGGAAAAGAGAGATCCTTAGAGGAAGAAGATTATAGAGGGAATTAATCTAAAGAGTAATAGAAACTTTACTAAGGGGATTGATTCTACCTAAGATAATTTAGGTAATAGGAGCGTCTGAACCGGGAACCCTATAAAGTTATAGTTCTAGATAATAATCCTAACGCTAAAGAGTAGGAGTAGTATTTAGCAGACTCTGGATACTATTTAGCTAGAGAAGGAAGTCTGTTAGAGGATAATAAATATAATAAGTCTAACTTTATAAACATATACTTTGCTGTAAAAAGTAGCAAAGCATACCTAACGTTTAACTATAACTCCAAAGGAGGGGAGGTTAAATCCAATTTCATTAGCGCTTTTTATATGGTAAAGGAGGAAGACTTAAACTAGGAGAATCCTACCTTTTTAACTGCAGAGACTAGCAAAATAAAGGATCCTAACAGAAGAAGGCAGGAAGAGCCTAAGGAAGAGAAGGAAATTGTTAAAGCTTTTATAACTAGAGTTAATGTTATGCAAGACACTATAACTTAAAGTTTAAATAAGCCAATTTTAACGGGAGGTCTATAAGAAGACTAGGTGATTAAGGCAGTATCCAGACCACAGGAGATTAATATTAAAGGAAGGAAGCAGATAAATACCTTTCTTAAAATGCTGATTCGATTCTATAACAAGGGACCTAACTATATAATCTGTGTGGACACCGGAATATCGTCGATTCTAGCTAACAAATAGTAGCTCTAGCAATATAGGATAAATGTAAAGTGGGAAAAGTAAGACCCGAAACCAGTAACAGAAGTAGCTTTGGCCTTTGTTATTACGGAAAGGGCCATCTTTAACTTCTATATTCTAGGAATTATAAGAGGAAAAAACATCTAAGGTTACTTCACAATAACCGCGGATGTTATGCCAAATCTAGGACTAAAATTGTTAATTAGCATAAGTTTCCTCTATAGCTTTAAAGTAAAAATCAATTTCATTAATCTAAGGTTGGTTTTTAGGTTAGTACATAATATAATAGTACTAGGACGGATGTTTTAAGACGCTCGCTATATGCTAGCTTAACGGGTAATAGCAGCATATAATATTATAATTCCACTAAACTTAACGTGTTAGGTGCTAGTAATATAAAAGGATCTCCCTAGCAGAGAGGAGACCAGTGTTTACTATGTTATATTATCTAATTCTGTCTTCCTAGATAATATTCTTAACTAGGGAGATAAGAAAAGGATGCTAGCAGTAAACAACTCTAACAGGGCTGTGTAAATTAAGCGGAATAGCAAAGTAGGTCGACTTAAGGCAGCTATAAGCCTTAATTTAAATTTTGCTATTCTGGACGTCCACTAGTATGCAGCATTTTTTGGTAAAGATATTAAGATGGAAAAGACAGAAGAGAGTCCGGAAAAATTCAATAACAACCTGGATCCTAAAGTCATTAACAGAGGTATTCTATTATATAGAGTATCTTGCCTAGAGGATATACCTTTTGTTAAAAACAAGTTTAGAGTGCAAATTGCTAACATTAATCCGGAAGCAGCCACTAAGTTACGGGATTTAACTAATAAGTATAACATTTATTATAACAGAGAAGTGGTACTAATGCTAGAAGAAGATAAGATAAGAATTAACTTTATTAACGGCTGGCAGAACCAGGTTAAGCTAGCGAGGAAGTACCCTCTTAAGCGCAGAGACTAGGAGAAATTTGCTAAAGTCTATAATGCTATACACCTAGCAGGTAGGATGTTTTAGTTAATAAAGCTAGCACCTATGGCCTACCCTGGTTTTATTATTTAGAGAGATGTAAAGAAGATAAAGAAAGGTTAAGTTATTATGGATACTAGACCCCTTAATAATATTACTATGCCAGATGTGTATCCGTTGCCAGACCAGGGCAACATCATATAGGATACTTACGGTAAGGAGTAGAAATCGATTTTTAACATAACAGGTTTTTTCTACTAGCTTTTAGTATAAGAGGAACACCAGAATTATATGGTGGTAATCTCTAAAAGAGGGCTAGAAGCGTTATGAGTTATGTTAATAGGGTACAAGAATTTGCCGGCTTTCGTACAACGATTTATGGATCGCATTTTCCAACTATACTAAAGTTTTGTTTGTGTCTATATTAACAATATTATTGTTTTCTCTAATACCCTTAAGGATCATCTTAAATACCTTAAGATAGTCTTAAAAGTCCTAGAGGAAAACAAGGTACATATTGCAGCAACTAAGTCTTTTATTAGATATTATTTAATCCAACTTCTCGGATTTATAGTTAATGCTAACGGAATTATTAACACGAACGACAGGATTAAGTCGTTCTAGTAAATAGAAATTCCTTGCAACTTATCAACCTTAGAAACCTTTATTAGCATAGCAGGATTCCTAAGAGCAGGAATCCCTTAGTTTAACTTGTAGATCCGACCACTACAGACCCGAAAGACGGCACTTATGCATAAACTTTATGAATATAACGAGTTACTAGTAGGAGCCTTAAAGCAGGTGTATAAGAGAAAGGCACAAGAAAAATCCTTTATCCCTATAAAAGATAAGGAAGCGGCCTTTAAAGCACTAAAGACTATGCTTTGCGAGAAAATACTGCTATAGCATTACGATTTAAAGCGACCATTATTCTTTAAAATTAACGCTTATAAGAAAGGTTTTAGTCTGTATGCTTTCTAACTATATAAGGAGTAGGATAGAAAAAGCATACCTAGTAAGGATATTATAGCTATAAAACTTCGCCTAATCCTTTTCCTCTCTTATTTAACATTTACAGCTAAGAAGTAGTATGGATTAACTAAGGCAGAGGTAGCCGCAATCGCTTAGGCAATGCAGAAACTGCGAAAAATGGCTTAATTTAACCGTTATCCAGTTAACATCCTAACTAACTATATACCTGCTAAAGGTATTATTAAACACACCTCTTTAGCCATAATAGACCTTAATAAGGCTAACCTAAAATTAGCTAAGATGGCAAATTATCTGTTATAGTTCGAATTACAGGTGACCTATATACTAGGAATCCTTAATATTATACCTAATGCCTTGTTATGACTTCTAGTAGATATTAGCTACTAAGAGGCGGCAAACTACAGCATATATAATAAATTAGACGCCTGTATGTACTTCTGTTAGAATTATTAGGCAGTGGCCATAATAGATAACTTGTTAAAAAAGGAGATATTAGCAGGGTATAAATTTGACCCGCGATATCATTAGATAATTAAGAGCATTAAGGATTTCCGGCAGAAGTAGCTAAAGCAAGGACGGAACTAACTGCAAATTCTACTCTATGGCTGGGACCTTATGGATAAGGGCCTATTTTATTATAAGGATGGAAAAGGGCTTAAATAACTGTACATTCCAAGCAGCTGTGTTAAAACCGTGCTAAAAACCGCGTATGATGACCATTACCACTTTAGAATTAGCAGAATAATAAAAGGTCTATATAGCGTTTGTTTTCTAAAGATGTCTAAGCAAATCCGGGAGTATGCGGCATATTGTATAACTTATTAGGAGAACTCTATCTTAAGGGATAGAGCAACTAGAGAAATAAAACCTTTGTAGTTAAAACCAATGCCTTTTTACACAATTTCTCTAGACTTTGTTACTAACATGCCAGAGGTAGACTTAGCGAACACTATATAGGCCATGGAAGGATACTTAAAGTATAATTCCCTTTGCCTAGTAAACTGTCTGTTTAGCAAGAGAACCCTCTTAATCCCCGGGAATACAACATATTTAGCATTTATATAGGCAGAACTACTTTTTTAAGCTTTATACATTATAAACTAGGGACTACTATAGTAAATAGTTAGTAACAGGGACTTTAAATTCATTTCTAAGGTTTAGCAGGCTATATTTACTAAGCTAGGAGTTAAATTCCTAATAGTAACTGCCTACTACCTGCAGACAGATGGAGCAGCTAAACGGAAGAATTAGACAGTAATTATAGCTATTTGCTATTACACTGCGACGAATCCAACGGTACCATAGGTATTAATCCTTCTAGTGTTATAGCACTATCTTAATAATACGGTAGCTATAGCTATTAACTAGTTGCTTAATAAGTTATTATATGGGCTTAAACCGCTAGACCTTATTAACCTTCTTCTGGAGCAAGTAATTTTTAATACGCAGCCGGGGGAAGAGGACTTAAAGGCACTTTATAAGCTTTATTAGAAAGAGGCTTAACTTGTAATAACCACTACTGCCGCCCTATTTAAAATTAAATACAACTCCTAACATAACTTAGTGGATATTAATGTCGGAGATATAGTGTACTTATAACTATATAAAGGATACTAGCTTCTAGGAAAGCTAAAGAAGAAATAGTTACTATAAAGAGCAGGACTATATAAGGTTCTAAAAAAGGTAAACCCTTTGTTATACTAACTTAAATTTCCATTAAACTTAAGAGTATATCTAGTAGTGTTAATTATATATATATAGAAACTACACTAAGGCGGAGATCCCTTTAGTAGGGAGGAAACACCCCCTCTACTAATTAATCTAAAAGGGAGCGGCAAAGCTAATTACTAGGAAATTAAGCGGATTATCTTATACAAGGTAAAAATCTACTGCACTAAGGGACAAAGCCCTAAGGTAGCTTACCTTATAAGATAAAAAGGATATACTGCTAAAGATAACTAGTAAATTAACAAAAGCGAGATAAAGGTAAACGCATTAGAGTTAATAAATAAATATCTAAGGGAGTATCTAATTAACTAGGATAAGGAGTATAGGAAGAAGGGGCTTATAAGGCAGGAGTGCTAATAATGCCTTAAGGTTAGCAGAATCTAACATCCTGCAGGACCCTATGTAATCACTACAGGTGGAAACACGTGACCCCATTTTCCTATAATACCACTCACAATTTCACTTTACTTTTCACTTAACCCTTCATCCGCACTTTCTAACACGCCAGAATTCCCTGTTTTTCTTCATTTTTTAACCTTTTATTTTTGCTTTTAATTATTATACACTTTAAGTCTTTCTTTTATTTTATTTTATTTTTTACTTTTATTGCCCTTTCTTAGATAATTTCGACATATATTATAAGAAACGCAAAGGATAAGTTCTATATAAAGGATTTTAATCCTAATGTCTTAGTTAAGTTTTTGCCATTCTATAGGGAGAAGTAAAAAATAATAACTAAGTTAGTAAAGCTATCTCCTAGAGGGAACCAGGCAAGAGTAGCTAGGGATACTAATTCCGCCCTTTATAACTAAACAGCTAAGGCTTAGCAAGAAAATAAGTAGAGGGAAAAGGCATATACTAACCTAATAACTGCCTATTAATGCTATATAAAGACCATAGCTAAGGATAAGGATAAGGACTTTAAAGCAAATATAGACTATAAGAATAACGTTTTTAATATTAATATATCTAGAGAGACGCTTAGCCCTAAAGGCTAAGTAGCAGTAAAGTGCCTCTAGAACGCAAGAAAGGGCAAGATAATTACTAATGCCCCTATAACTAAAGGGATTCCTACTAGTAGTTTAAGTTAAGATTCTCTTATAATTACATATAAAATACAGAATAAACTAGAGGAACTAGACTTTAGTAAGCTAATTTACTATTTTAGTTATACAGATAAATACTATTAGCACTAAAAGACAGAGTTATTTACAGGAGGTGACGCAGGACTAGAGCCTTTTAGAACATAGCAACATTAGGCCAGAGATGGCATATAGAGCATAACAAACGCCATCTACACCTGCTCTAAAGATTTCACAGCCTAGGGGGTGTAAATTAATAGAAATGGATTCTCTATTGTAAAGATAAACCCTATATACATACTATAAATTAGAGTAGTATAACAGATTTTTCTTATTAAGGAATCAATTCTAGCAGCTAATAACAACAGGCAGAAGAAAACCAAATGCCTGGCTAATACCCTAGTCATTCAGAATGTTAAACTCCGCATTAAGCAGGCAGCAGTATAATTCCTTAATAGCAAATAGACAGACAACTAAGCTAGATCTAGAGAGTAGTAACTAGGATTGCTATTAAAAGAGAAAGTACTTACAGCCAGATACTGCAATAAGTTAGGAGGTATTAACGGCTTTATAGCTAGGGCACTTGCTACTATAGGATAAGTTAATCTCTTAAGCATGGGTTTTTAACAGGGGATTATTAACGCTAGTAAAGAGTATAAAACCGCGACCACTTAATAGAATACTAATGCGCTAAGGAAGGAACTGGCGGACTAAAGGAATCTAATCCAAGGTTTGGCCAAATAATGCGGGCTAACAAGCAAAGCAGTAGCTAGAAAGACTATCTTAAAAGAGATAGAGTTAAGGCTAGTAGATTAAGCTACTAATATATAATTTAGCAAACTTAAAGACAGAACTAATATGCTTAAAGGGGATATTAAGGCCTATAAGGAGTCTTTTAGCATAATAAAAGCTAGTCTTAAGATTATTAACAGGCACATTATAAGGACCTTAGCTAGAATAGCAGTACTAGAGGATAAGGCCAGGAATATTAAGACTGCCAGGCCTACTCCTTAAACGCCTCTGCTAGAATCCGTAGCTAGAAAGATAACCTTGCCTATAATAAGTAAAAAGCTAACCAGCCTAGTTAAACTAAATTTACTAGCTAGTAGAAGAATAAGGTTAGCCACAGGGGCAATAAAGGCGACTATATTAAACACGAGCTTATTTAAGTTATTGCTAAAAAAGGCAAAGCAAAAGACGCCTTCTAAAAATAGGCGCAATATTAACAGCGCTACGAAAAGGCAGAAAACAACAACAGAATCTGTAACTAAGAACGCGGAATTAGCTAAAACATTAGACAAATAGGAGACCCTTATATAGTAGCATAAGGACTAAAATTTCAGCTAACATATTATGCCGTCTAACGTCAGAAGCAGTCCCTAAAAATTGCGTGGCTTTAAGCAGATTACCATTTAATTACAAAACGTATAGCTTAGATCAAAGGTTTGGCTGTGTTATAAAAGGCATCGTGGTAAATAAATTAATTATAGAAAAAGTTATATCTAGAGAACTATTGCTTTCCTTATAGTTACTATGCTATATAGTTTAAACATGGGAAAATTTCACCTCTAGTAAGGATAAGATGGCATGGCTAGTGGCCGTCTTTTGCCTAAAAGTAATAATGCCCTAATAACCTCTACGGAACCACCTTTAATATGCCTGGCTTAAACGCACAAAGGACCTTTATATATAAAGTCAGAAGCAGAGGATAACTTAAGATATCTAACGCACCTTAAGGAAGGGCACAGGCTACCTCTCCTACTTCGAAGAGAAGAGCCTCTCTTCCTATAGCCTAACTCTTTCCCCTTTATACAGCTTCCCTTTATTAGTCTACTAAGTCTTTAAAGGTATAATGTTTTTATTTTTAGTTTAACCTAAGTCTTTTCTATTCTCTTGCATAAGTTATCGCTATAGTTAATAGTTAGTAGCATTATTATAATATAACTATAACACCCTGGACAAGAGAATTACTCACAATATGGCGACTCCTAGAAGCATATAACCAGAGGTCGCTAGTAACATAGTTACTCTCTAATAAGTCACTTATAGCTATAACAACACAAGTGAATAAAGATGTTCCGTGATTTATATCTTTATTAATAGCTTATAGCGTAAATTTATAAGGCTTATATGAATAAGGACTTTAAGAAGTGGACATCCAGGTATAACTAGGATAGATCTAACCATAGTTAATAGGTTTATACTACCTAGATTGAATTTCCTTTTATTATGGTTTATTTCGCTTAGACTGAGATGTTCATTTATCTTTAAATTTTATAAGTGGTTATTATTAGATTATTTACTGCTATTTAAGCAACGTTTCCGGCAGATTAGATGCAACCAAACTAATACAGGGAGGATATATTATAGATTAAATTGCTTTTTTTTACAGATAAAAGTTTTTCTTTATATATATTAACACTAGCTCAGATGGATCTAGAGGATAACCAGGACGGTTATCTTTAAGGGAGGGGCACTTGTTATGGGATAATCCGTAATGTCGGATCCCTACCTATATAGGACAGATTCGTTATACAGCTAGTAAGACTAGGAACAACAATAACAACAACTTACACAGAATGCACTTAACTATATAACTTAATAGTAGTATATATAGGTGCGTTTAATGACCCCTTTATAATAACGTTAATAACAGCTTTACGGTTGCTTCCAACCGACTACGTGACGATACCACCACGTAACAGAACCTGCCATCTTTATGCTTTCTAAAGCCAAAATCCGTTAACTTTATTACTAATTTAGTTATCCGTTAATTAACCAATTAAATAACCTTCTCACCAGGGCTGGTAAAGAATTCAATAAGGCTGACATAGGAAGAATTACGCATACTTGCCATTAATGCCAAATAAACGCGAAAGCTTTAAGCAGATTTAAATTCACTCTTAAAGATAATCTTAAATTTAACTACAAGGTCCTCGTTAATATTATATAAATTAATAAGAAGCCGGTCCTATACGTTATAGATTTAGCAATATTATTTTAAGCTGCCCGCTTTCTTATACCCTAATAATAGAAAGCTTAAGATATCTGGAATGCCCTTAAAAAGTGCTAGATTAATATATATCTTAGACCCCCAGAC
Organism: Aciculosporium take MAFF-241224; assembly: GCA_000222935.2. NCBI lineage: Eukaryota > Fungi > Ascomycota > Sordariomycetes > Hypocreales > Clavicipitaceae > Aciculosporium > Aciculosporium take. The sequence goes on along the minus strand of AFQZ01000233.1, from coordinate 47,938 downwards.
TGGATAGTCCATAATGCCAGAAGAAACTTTGCTTCTAGCAAATTCAGGTATTTAGCTTGACTATTATTAATTAATATTAACAAAGTCCCCGTTAAGGCTTACAATAGCATTGGAAAACTTGAGCAATATTATGCCCCTCTTTGCAAAGTATATGATATTATTAAGACCAAAGCTGACGGTTTTCTCTTAAAAAAGCAGATACTTTAAATAGCTATTAAAGCAGTTAATAACTCTGCTGGTTTAAATGGTCTTGTTCCTACGCCCCTAGTCTTTATAACTTATTTAAGAATAATGAATGATTCCCCCCTAAGCTTTATGGTTACCTAAAGAGCTAAGGTACTTTAAAAAGCAATAGATAAAGTAAGACGCAGTCTTATAAGGCGCTAAGTCCATAATGCTCTAAATACTTATAATGGCCTAATAACCCTACCTATATACACTCTTCCTTTAAATTTTAATGTATAAGTTTATTATGAAAAAGGCAGATAAACTGGCCCTTATAAGCTTCTCTTAAGGGAAGGAGAGACTTGTATTATTAAAATGCCTTATAGCCTTATAAAGTTTCAGTCTATAGTTATTAAACCATATATAACCTTACTAGAGGTAGAATCTTCTCACAAGGAAGACCTGGTTTAAGATAACAAACCCTTAAGTTTCTAAGAAGGGCAAGGCCACGGCCTAAACAACTAAGGGCAAGAAGACGCTAAAATTAATGAAACTTACGAGAATCCGACTAATAAAGCAATAATTCCGCTATAAAGAGGACGTGGAAGACCCCGGAAAAACCATCAAGCAAAGGCTTTTCTTACTAAGAAAGAAAAAGCCGAGTTTTAGCTTACAATTAACCTCTGCATGCAAGGAAAGATAAATATACCTGGTGAACCTTTTAAACTCTCTAACAAAGCAGAAATTAATGCTTTGCTAGCTAGGAATGTGTTTAAATTCGTAAAATTTAACCTGTAAAGGCATGGAGGCAAAAGACTCTTTATGTTACGGGATAATCCGCGATGTCGGATCCCCATCTATATAGGACGGATTTGTTATACAGCTAGTAAGACTTAAAACAATAATAACAACAATTTACACAGAATGCACTTAACTATATGACTTAATAGTAGTATATACAGGTGCGTTTAATAACCCCTTTATAATAACATTAATAACAGCTTTACAGTTGCTTCCAACTAACTACATAATAATACCACTACATAATAACTAGTAGCAATTGCTTATGTCCTTTATATAAGGTTTTAACTAAAAATTAAGGACTTGCTGCTTTTAGTTAGTAAGACGTATTAAGTTGAATTACTGGATTACTAGGTTCTAACTAGCAAGGCTATAACAGCTAAAGAGTTAGGGTTACTATTATTAATAAGCAAGGCAGTATGCTAAAACGTTAGATTTACTACCTATAGTAAGGCTATAAGCTAAGAGGTAAGAAGGATTTAATAGAACTTATATCTAAATTAATAAGTTAGCGCTAGGAATTAGACAACCACTAACTGCACACTATAACTATTACTAAGGGAGAGCTTTATTATGTTTATAATCTTTATAAATACCTTAAGCAGAATCCTAACCCTCTTAGTCCTAGAGGAAGACTAGTAACTACTAATAATAAGGTTAAGGACCTTTTCTGCCTAGGAAGTTACAAATTCCATAAAGGAAAGATTTACCAGACCTTAAAACCGCTATAACTAGTTAACCTAGTCCCTATACATTACTTATAATTTAGGGAAGAGCTGATTTTAGCATAATAAACGCTAAAAAAGGCTAAGAAGAAAGGGCTTCTTAAACTATTAGTAATTAAACCTAAGGTAATATTATTAAGGATTAGAACCACCCTGCTTAAGACTGCACCTCTCACAGAACTAAAGACTTTAATAGCTATAATACCTCTTAAAGAGCCAGAAACCTCGCTTACTGTTATACCTATTAAAGAAACAGAGGCTTTTTAACTCAGAGAGCCATTAAGCGTTAGGGGTACCTTTTTAACTATAGTTTCTAGTCCTAAGCTAGATAATAACCCTAAGGAGACCTTAGGAGGCAATAAAACACAAGAAATAGCTTTCTCCAGCAGGAGATAATAAAAGCAACTAGCTGTTATTATATAACTTACGTTACTACTAAAGTAAAATCCAGCATCTAGTAAAGAATCTGCAGGAAGCAATAAGTTAGTCTACTATAAGTCTTCTACCTATATAGACTTTTAGAACAATAGAAACTACAGAGTAACAGGGAACCTCATTATGTTAATACATATAAGAGGGTTCACAATACCTAAAGATTTAACTAACCCAGATGAGATAATAAATAAGACTATATAAGGGGTAGAAGGTCCTCTAATAACAGATAATCCTGTTATGCCTAAAAGAGAGGAAGAGGGGTTAGCTAGAAAGTTGCAATTTCCTAAGGACCTACGACCCCCTAGAACTAATAAGGGGAGATAAGTATACTAGGAATTAACGGATACTAAGGAAGCGTTTAATATTACAGCAGGGCATAAGCTAGAACCCGAAACTAAGAACACCATTAGTAAAACCTTGGCTTATAAAATCCTATAAAGCATTAAGGGAGCAGCTAAAACACAGGAGAAAGTGTATAAAGTAATAAGGGTAATGCAGAAGTTATAGAAATAAATCGAAGAAAACCTTACTTACCTTATAGAAACCGACTTCTAATAATAGATAATAGAAACCTAAGATAATATCTTAAATACTCTAGTCGGCCTTACTTTATAAATAAGGGAGTTAAACTAAATTATAACGGCCTCTATAAACCGGATATAGGCAGATCGCCAGGACCAGCAGTTAAACACAGCGCTAATTGTATAAGAACTGTTTAAAGTAATAATAACAGGAGATAATATAACTTAGCAGCTAAACCCGCAGCAGACCGGATCTACCCTACCAGAGTAAATTAGCCAGAACTCCAGTTAGTAAAGGGGTAAAATGATAGGTATAATACCTAAGCTAATAAGGTCTTAAGACTACCTAATTAAGATAAGCAACTTAAGAGAAGCAATAGGGCTTATGTAAGGACACACTAGCATAAGCAAATCTTATTAACTAGAAGTAATAGACCTCTTACTATATAATTAGGATTTACCTAAATTATAATAAGAGTTCGGATATATAAGTTAATATAATAACACTAGGACCTCTTTCAACCTACCTTATGTAGTTTTAGTTTATAATTAATGGTTTCCCCTTATAAAGAGACATAAGTCTTTATAATAAGCAGGATTTCTATAATACTAACTAACTGCCAGATAAGGAGGCGCTTTATTAAATCCTTAGGTAATAATATTAGCACCCTAATAAGGTTTTCCCCCTAGGGATGTATAAACCTTTGGTCTACTAAATGTTGGATAAGAAGGCGCTCCTTTAAATCCTTAAGTAATAATATTAGTGCCTTAACCAGGTTTTTTATTAAGGGACGTACAAAATTATGCCTTACTAATAATAGAATACTAGTAGTAAAGATAAAACTCTAAGGAGTATAGAGGTTATAAACAAAGGGAGATATACTACACTGGCGCTTAATAATATTAATACTCCTAAACACTACTATATCTACTTATACAATAAGGTAACAGGTATGTAGAAGGACCTTTTAAAAATAGTAATATAGGACGATATATAAATCCACCTCTAACTCTCCTATAATAAGAAAGTAAATATAGCTATAGAGCAGATAGTTATAGCAACAGAGCAGGTGGTTATAAAGATAGTTACTGCTATACTAAAGAGCCTTATAATAACCAGCTAAGCTAAACACTAGGATACTAGGAACAGAATACCTTCTAACTAGGATATGATCTAGGACGGGATTTTAAGCCTAAAAGGGCTTTTAGAGAGAAAGGGTTAGTAAGTTTAACCTAGAAGATCTAGGATATTAAACTTCTGAACCTAAAACTAAATATAGTAGATATAAATAATAAATTTATTTTATATAAAGGAAAAACCGCTGTTTTTTTAGACCTTAAGCTTTAGATTTAGGCAGTAAAAGAGCACCTATCTAGAGCACTACTAAACCGGAAGGAGGTATTACTTTATAATATCTAGTAACTATTTTATAGAGAAGCAATAACCTAGTACTAATAGTACTTAAATAAATCTAAAAAGAAATGGATTTTTACTAGCATTAATAGTGTTATTAAGGTAGTATAAAAAGAATTCTATATAAGGACAGAGAATGCAGTAATAAAGCTTAAGCAGGCTAAGTATACCTAAGAAGATATTATAAATAGTGTCTTTATTTAGGACTTTATAGCTTAAATCTTTTAGTATACTAAAGCAAATAAAGAGATAATGAATTTATAGCTTTTAGTATGCTTTAGGATAAAATTATATCCTAAGCTAAAGAAGCTATACCTGGATCCCACTAAGGGCACAAAGCGCAATAAATACCTTAATATAGTAGACAAAAAACGCCGCGATTTATATTAAGAAATAAAAGAGCAACAGAAGTCCTATTACTAGGAAAAGAGTAAAGGAATAATAAAAGCCTATCTTTATAATAACAAATCCTTAGACTTAAACAAATCCAAGGGTAAAAGAGTAAAGGCCTACTAAAATCGTCGTTATAAGGACTATAACTAGAGGAGAGGAGACCGTTTCTAATAGGATAACTTTTAGTAATAATATCCCTATTATATGTATATTAAAGAGAGATTAAGCGGCCTAAGGGATTATAATTAGAAAGACTAAAGAAGGCCGCTAGTCCTGTACTAGGAATGGGTTTATTAGAATAAACCATAGCAGGACCAGAATTAACCTTAAAGGTCCTGGTGGTAAAATAATAACAGACTATACTAACCAGAAGTTAGAAAAAAGGACCCTATAAAGAAGCAAGCAGACTCTTAAACTAAGGAAGGCAGGGCCTATAGCTAAGAAGATAAATCTTAGGGAGATAATAAAGGAAAAAAGAGATCCTTAAAAAAAGAAAATTATAAAGGGAATTAATCTAAAGAGTAATAGAACCTTTACTAAGGGGATTGATTCTGCCTAAGATAATTTAAGTAATAGGAGCGTTTAAACTAGGAACCTTATAAAGTTATGGTTCTAAATAACAATCCTAATACTAAAGAGTAGGAGTAGTATCTAGCAGACTCTGAATACTATTTAGCTAGAGAAGGAAGTCTATTAAAGGACAATGGATATAACAAGTCTAACTTTGTAAATGTGTACTTTACTGTAAAAGGTAGTAAAGCACACCTAATGTTTAACTATAACTCTAAAGGAGGGGAGGTTAAATCTAATTTCATTAGTACTTTTTATATAGTAAAAAAGAGAGACTCGGACTAGAAGAATCCTACCTCTTTAACTATAAAGACTAGCGAAATAAAGAATCCTAATAAAAGAAGGTAGGAAGAGCCTAAGAAAGAGAAGGAAATTATTAAAGCTTTTATAACTAGAGTTAATATTACATAAGACACTGTAACTTAGAGTTTAAATAAGCTAATTTTAATAGGAGGTATATAAGAAGACTAGGTAATTAAGGCAGTATCTAGACTGCAGGAGATTAATATTAAAGGAAGGAAGTAGATAAATACCTTTCTTAAAATACTAATTTGATTTTATAATAAGGGACCTAACTATATAATCTGTATAGACACTAGAATATTATTAATTCTAGCTAACAAATAGTGGCTTTAGTAACATAGGACAAATGTAAAGTAAGAGAAGCAAGACCTAAAACCAGTAACAGGAGTAGCTTTAGCCTTTATTATTACAGAAAGGGCTACCTTTAACTTTTATATTTTAGGAATTATAAGAGGAAAAAACATCTAAGGTTACTTTATAGTAACCGCAGATGTTATGCTAAATCTAGGACTAAAATTATTAATTAGTATAAGTTTCCTCTATAGCTTTAGAGTAAAAATCGATTTTGTTAATTTAAGGTTAGTTTTTAGGTTAGTGTATAATATGATAGTACTAGGATAGATATTCTAAGATGCTTGTTATATGCCAGCTTAACAGGTAATAGCAGCATATAATGTTATGATTTTACTAAACTTAATGTGTTAGGTGCTAGTAATATAAAAGGATCTCCTTAGCAGAGAGGAGACTAGTGTTTACTATGTTATGTTATTTAATTCTGTCTTCCTAGATAATATTCTTAACTAGGGAGATGAGAAAAGAATACTAGCAGTAAATAACTCTAACAGGGCTATATAGATTAAGCGGAATAGCAAAGTAGGTTGACTTAAGGCAGCTATAAGCCTTGATTTAAATTTCGCAATTCCAGACGTCCACTAGTATGTAGTATTTTTTAGTAAAGATATTAAGACAGAAAAGACAGAAGAGAGTCTGGAAAAATTTAATAATAACCTGGATCCTAAAGTTATTAACAGAGGTATTCCATTATATAAAGTATCTTGCCTAGAGGATATACCTTTCGTTAAAAACAAGTTTAGAGTGTAAATTACTAATATTAATCCGAAAGCAGCTACTAAGTTGTGGGATCTAACTAATAAGTATAATATTTATTATAATAGAGGAGTAGTACTAATGCTAGAAGAAGACAAGATAAGAGTTAACTTTATTAACAGCTGGTAGAACTAGGTTAAGCTAGTAAGGAAGTACCCTCTTAAGCATAGAGACTAGGAGAAATTTACTAAAGTCTATAATGCTATATACCTAGCAGGCAGGATGTTCTGGTTAATAAAGCCAGTACCTGTAGCCTGCCCTGGTTTTATTATTTAGAGAGATATAAAGAAGATAAAGAAAGGTTAAGTTATTATAAATGCTAGACCCCTTAATAACATTACTATGCTAGATGTGTATCCATTGCCAGACCAAGGCAACATTATATAGGATACTTATAGTAAGGAGTAGAAATTAATTTTTAATGCAATAGGTTTTTTCCACTAGCTTTTAGTACGAGAGGAACACTAGAATTATATAGTAGTAATCTTTAAAAGAGGGCTAGAAGCGTTGCAAGTCGCGTTAATAGGGTATAAGAATTCGCCGGCTTTTACACAACGATTTATAGATTGCATTTTCTGACTATACTAAAGTTTTGTTTATGTTTATATTAACAATATTATTGTTTTCTTTAACACTCTTAAGGATTATCTTAAACACCTTAAGATAGTCTTAAAAGTCCTGGAGGAAAACAAGGTATATATTGCAGTAACTAAGTCTTTTATTAGATATTATTTAATCCAACTTCTTGGATTTATAGTTAATGCCAATGGAATTATTAATACAAATAACAGGATTAAGTCGTTCTAGTAAATAGAAATTCCTTACAACTTATTAACCTTAGAAACCTTTATTAGCATGGCAGGATTCCTAAGAGCAGGAATCCCTTAGTTTGACTTGCAAATCCGACTACTATAGACCTAAAAGACAGCACTTATATATAAACTTTATAAACATAATAAGTTACCAGTAAGAGCCTTAAAGCAGGTGTGTAAGAGAAAGGCATAAGAAAAATCCTTTGTCCCTATAAAAGATAAGGAAGTAGTCTTTAAAGCACTAAAGACTATACTTTATAAGAAAATACTACTATAGTACTACAATCTAAAGTAACTATTATTCTTTAAGATTAATGCTTATAAGGAAGGTTTTAGTTTGTATGCTTTCTAACTATATAAGGAGTAGGATAGAAAAAGCATATTTAGTAAGGATATTATAGCTATAAAACTTTACCTGATCCTTTTTCTCTCTTGTCTAACATCTACAGCTAAGAAGCGGTATGGATTAACTAAGGCAGAGGTAGCCGCAATTGCTTAGGTAATACGGAAACTGTAAAAAATAGCTTAATCTAACTATTATCTAGTTAATATCCTAACTAACTATATACCTGTTAAAGGTATTATTAAACATACCTCTTTAGCTATAATAGACCTTAATAAGGCTAACCTAAAATTGGCTAAGGTGGCGAATTATTTGTTATAGTTTAAATTATAAGTGACCTATATACTAGGAATTCTTAATGTCATACCCAATGCCTTATCACAACTTTTAGTGAATGTTAGCTATTAAAAGGCGGCAAACTATAGCATGTATAATGAATTAGACGCCTGTGTGTACTTCTATTAGAATTATCAGGTAGTGGCCGTAATGGATGACTTGTTAAAGAAGGAGATATTAGCAGGGTATAAATTTAACCTGTAATATTATTAGATAATTAAAAGCATTAAGGATTTCTAGTAGAAGCAGCTAAAGCAAGGATAGAACCAACTGCGAATTCTACTTTATAGCTAGGACCTTACGGACAAGGGCCTACTTTATTATAAGGATAAAAAAGGGCTTAAATAACTGTGCATTTTGAGTAGCTATGTTAAAACTATGCTGAGAACTGCGTATAATAACCATTACTACTTTGGAATTAATAAAATAATAGAAGGTCTATGCAGCGTTTGTTTTCTAAAGATGTCTAAGCAAATCCAGGAGTATGTAGTATATTATATAACTTATCAGAAGAACTCTGTCTTAAGGGATAAAGCAACCAGAGAAATAAAACCTCTGTAGTTAAAACTAATGCCTTTTTATATAATTTCTCTGGACTTTATTACTAATATGCCAGAGGTGGACTTAGCGAACACTATATAGGCTATAAAAGGATACTTAAAGTATAATTCCCTTTGCCTAGTAAACTGTCTATTTAGTAAGAAAACCCTCTTAATCCCCGGGAACACAACGTATTTAGTATCCATATAGGCAGAACTACTTCTTTAAGCTTTATATATTACAGACTAGGGACTACTAAGGTAAATAGTTAGTAACAGGGACCCTAAATTTATTTCCGAGGTTTAGTAGGCTATATTCACTAAGCTGGGAGTTAAATTCCTAATGGCAACTGCCTACTACCTGCAGATAAATAGAGCAGCTAAACAGAAGAATTAGATAGTAATTATAGCTATTTGCTATTATACTACAATAAATCTAACAGTACTATAAGTATTAATCCTTCTAGCGTTACAGTATTATTTTAATAATATAGTGGCTATAGCTATTAACTGGTTGCCTAATAAGTTGTTATATAGGCTTAAACTGCTAGACCTTATTAACCTTCTTCTAGAGTAAGTGATTTCTAATATACAGCCAGGGGAAGAGGACTTAAAGGCACTTTACAAGCTTTATTAGAGAGAGGCTTAACTTATAATAACTATTACTGCCGCCCTATTTAAAATTAGATACAACTCCTAACATAACCTAGTAGATATTAATATTAGAGATATGGTGTACTTATAACTATATAAAGGATACTAGCTTTTAGGAAAGCTAAAGAAGAAATGGTTACTACAGAGAGCAGGACCGTATAAGGTTCTTAAAAAGGTAAACCCTTTGTTATACTAACTTAAATTTCCGTTAAACTTAAGGGTGTATTTAGTAGTATTAATTGTATATATATAGAAACCGCACTAAGGCAGAGATCCCTTTGGTAGGGAGGAAACACCCCCTTTACTAATTAATCTAAAAGGGAGCAGCAAAGCTAATTACTAGGAAATTAAGCGGATTATCTTACATAAGGTAAAAATTTACTATACTAAGAGACAAAGCCCTAAGGTAGCTTACCTTATAAGATAAAAAGGATATATTGCTAAAAATAACTAGTAAATTAATAAAAGTAAGATAAAGGTAAACGCATTAGAGTTAATAAATAAATATCTAAGGGAGCATCTAATTAACTAGGATGAGAAGTATAGGAAGAAGGGGCTTACAAGGCAGGAGTGCTAATAATGCCTTAAGGTTAGCAGGATCTAACATCCTGCAGGACCCTATGTGATTACTATAGGTGGAAACACGTAACCCTATTTTCCTTTAATACTACTTATAATTTTACTTTACTTTTCACTTAACCCCTTATCTATACTTTCTAACACGCTAGAATTCCCTGTTTTTCTTTATTTTTTAACCTTTTATTTTTGCTTTTGATTATTATACACTTTAAGTCTTTCTTTTATTTTATTTTATTTTTTACTTTTATTGCCCTCTCTTAGACGATTTTAATATATATTATAAGAGATGTAAAGGATAAGTTTTATATAAAGGATTTTAATCCTAATATCTTAGTTAAGTTTTCGCTGTTTTATAGGGAGAAGTAAAGAATAATAACTAAGTTAGTAAAGCCGTCTCCTAAAGGAAACCAGGTAAGAGTAGCCGGGGACACTAATTCCGCCCTTTATAACTAAATAGCTAAAGCTTAGTAAGAAGATAAGTAAAGGGAAAAGGCATATGCCAACCTAATAACTACCTATTAACACTATATAGAGACTATAGCTAAGGATAAGGATAAGGACTTTAGAGCAGACATAGACTATAAGAATAATGTTTTTAATATTAATATATTTAAAGAGACGCTTAGCCCTAGAGGCTAGGCAGTAGTAAAGCGCCTTTAGAGTGTAAGAAAGGGCAAGATAATTATTAATGCCCTTATAACTAAAGGGATCCCTACTAGTAGTTTAAGTTAAGATCCTCTTATAACTATATAAAAAATATAAGATAGACTAAAGGAACTGGACTTTAATAAGCTGATTTACTGTTTTAGTTATATAAATAAATACTATTAGCACTAGGAAATAGAGTTATTTATAAAAGGTAACGTAGGACTGGAGCCTTTTAGAACATAGCGATATTAGGCTAGAAATGGCATATAGAGCGTAACAGACGCTATTTACACCTACTCTAAAGATTTTACGGCTTAAGGGGTATAAATTAATAGAAACGGATTCTTTGTTGTAAAGATAGACCCTATATATATACTATAAATTAGAGTAGTATAACAGATTTTCCTTATTAAGGAATTAATTCTAGCGGCTAATAATAACAGGCAGAAGAAAACTAAATACCTAGCTAATACCCTAGTTATCCAGAATATTAAACTCTGTATTAAGCAGGCAGTAGTATAATTTCTTAATAGTAAATAGATAGATAACTAAGCCGGATCTAGAGAGTAGTAACTAGGATTACTATTAAAAGAGGAAGTACTTATAGCTAGATACTGTAATAAGTTAGGAGGTATTAATGGCTTTATAGCTAGGGCACTTACTACTATAGGATAAGTTAATCTTTTAAGCATAGGTTTTTAACAGGGGATTATTAATGCTAGTAAAGAGCATAGAACCGCAACTACTTAACAGGATACTAATATGCTAAGGAAGGAACTGACGGACTAGAGAAATCTAATCTAAGGTTTAGCTAAATAATGCAGGCTAATAAGTAAAGCAGTAGCTGGAAAGACTATTTTAAAAGAGATAAAGTTAAGGCTAGCAAACTAAGCTACTAACGTATAATTTAGTAAACTTAAAGACAGAACTAACATGCTTAAAGGGGATATTAAGGCCTATAAGGAGTCTTTTAGCACAGTAAAAGCTAGTCTTAAGATTATTAACAGGCATATTATAAGGACCTTAGCTAGAATGGCAGCACTAAAGGATAAGGCTAGGAACATTAAGACTACTAGGCCTACTCCTCAAACGCCTCTGCTAGAATCTACAGCTAGAAAGACAACCTTGCCTATAGTAAGCAAGAAGCTAACTAGCCTAGTTAAACTAAATTTACTAGCTAGTAGAAAAATAAGATTAGCTATAGGAGTAATAAAGGCAACTGTATTAAACATAAGCTTGTTTAAGTTATTGCTAAAAAAGGTAAAGCGAAAGATGCCTTCCAAAAATAGGCATAATATTAATAGCGCTATGAAAAGGCAGAAAACAATAACGGAATCCATAACTAAGAATGCAGAATTAGCCGAAATATTAAATAAATAGGAGACCCTTATATAGTAGCATAAGGACTAAAATTTTAGCTAATATATTACGCCGTTTAACGTTAGAAGCAGTCCCTAAAAATCACGTGGCTCTAGGCAGATTACTGTTTAATTATAAAACAAATAGCTTGGATTAAAGGTTTAGCTATGTTATAAAGGGCATTGTGGTAAATAGATTAATTATAGGAAAAGTTATATTTAAAGAACTGTTGCTTTCCTTATAGTTACAGTGCTATATAGTTTAGACATAGGAAAATTTTACCTCTAGTGAGAATAAGATGGCATAGCTAGTGGCTGTCTTCTGCCTAAAAGTAACAATGCCCTAATAACCTCTACAGAACCACCTTTAATATGCCTGGCTTAAACACACAAAGGACCTTTATATATGAAGTTAAAAGTAGAGAATAACTTAAGATATCTAATGTACCTTAAGGAAGGGCATAGGCTATCTCTCTTACTTTTAAGAGGAGAGCCTTTCTTTTTATAGCCTAACTCCTTTCCCTTTATATAGCTTTCCTTTATTAGTCTACTAAGTCTTTAAAGGTATAATGTTTTTATTTTTAGTTTAACCTAAGTTTTTTCTATTCTCTTATGTAAGTTATTGCTATAGTTAATAGTTAGCAGCATTATTATAATATAACCACAATACCCTAAACAAGAGAATTACTTATAATATAGCGACTCCTAAAAGCATATAACCAGAGGTTACTAGTAATATAGTTACTCTCTAATAAGTCACTTATAGCTATAATAACATAAGTGGATGGGGACGTTCTGTAATTTATATCTCTATTAACGGCTTATAGTATAAATTTACAAGGCTTATATAGATAAGGACTTTAAAAAGTAGATATCTAAGTATAACTAGAACAGATCTAACTATAGTTAATAGGTTTATACTACCTAGATTAAATTTTCTTTTATTATGGTTTATTTTGCTTAGACCGAGATGTTTATTTATCTTTAAATTTTATGAGTGGTTATTATGGATTGTTTACTGCTATTTAAGTAACGTTTCCGGCAGATTAGATGTAACTAGACTAATATAAGGAGGATATGTCATAGATTAAATTGCTTTTTTTTATAAATAAAAGTTTTTCTTTATATATGTTAATACTAGCTTAAATGGATCTGGAGGATAACTAGGATGGTTATCTTTAAGGGAGGGGCACTTGTTATAGAATAATCCGCAATGTCGGATCCCTATCTATATAGGACGGATTTGTTATACAGCTAGTAAGACTTAAAATAACAATAATAATAACTTATACAGAATGCACTTAACTATATGACTTAATAGTAGTATATATAGGTGCGTTTAATGACCCCTTTATAATAACGTTGATAACAGCTTTACGGTTGCTTCCAACCGACTACGTGACGATACCACCACGTAACACTTTAGCTTGTAAATGGTAAGAGAAGTTAAAGGCAAGGCAACTAACTCCCTGTACAAAAAGTCATAATATGTTATCTAAGGCCATAGTAACCAAGGAAAGGAAGTTATTCTTATGCAGTCCCTAATAATATAAAGAGCTAGTTAAAGGCTTATTATTACTCTTGCTCTATTATTAAAAAGAAAAGGCATTATGGCTTAGTTAAGGGATATTATCTAAGCATATATGTAGTTACAGATAAAGCTTAATTATATAATTCTTGCAAAGCTTTCTGTATAAATTGCACACCTTTACCCGCTAAATGTCATTATAGTTGTAATTAAGCCGCTATACGGAATAGTAAAGGCTGGCATACATTAGTAGTTAACGTATTTTAATTATTATTATTAAAAGCTACAGATAATAACCTCTATATATAACCCTTATCTCCTTATTTCTTCTAGCAAAAGCTTGTGTTTTAGAATTATTAGAATACAGACTAATAATACCTTAGGACTTAGCAATGCTAAGTTTTTTAATTGCAAAGAGGTCGAGTTAAAAAACGCCGAATTCCTTGTAAAGCTAAAAGAGAGATTAACGATTTTAACACCATTAATGTTCAATAGTTGCATTTTAAGCAAAGTTAATAATAATACCTTCTTTTTGCAATAAAAGGCATAAGGAAGGAAGCTATCATAAGTTAATAACCTGACTAACTAAGCGAAATATGTTGAACAGCAAGCATAAGGAGCGTACATTGCTCTAATATGTTAACCTAAAGCATCTTATAATTTTTCCATTACTGCCTAAGTCTAACATCCAGGATCCAATAATGTTTTAAGGCTTAATAAAAGACTTTAATAGCAAATTAACAATTAAGACCGTGGACTTTAATATATATCTCTCTTGCTAGAAAACGCTGCTCTTTATGTTTTTATTAATAGTTCTTTTACAAATAATAAAAACCTTAGCTCTTAACTAGGCTATATAATCATTCTAGGCAATAAAAGGAAGGATAATAATACCTCTGAATTTACCCTTAGAGAAAATATCATAACATATAGATTAATAAAATCTAAAAGAGTTACGAGAAGTACATTAGCTTCTAAGCTATATAGGATGGTTTAAGGTGTTAATATTGCCTACATAATAAGCACTACTCTGAATATTATTACTAACCGATTAAACAAGCTAAAAATTCTAATAATAATATACACTAGCTCTTTCTTACTATATAAATGCATTATTAAGCTAGGGACGATAAAGGAAAAGAGGCTAATAATTAATATTATGGCTTTATAGCAGTTATATAAGAGGAGGGAAGTGGCTAAGATACACTAGATTAATAGCAATAATAATCCTATGGATATAATAATAAAAGCTTTACTAAATAAAGCTCTTAAGACCTTTATAACAAATAATAAAGCCCGAATCCGTGTGGAAGAATAGGTTAAAAGACCTATTGCAAGAATTGCCGCGAGAGCCGCTGCCGGAGCCGCTGAAGAATGAAAAAGTCCTAATTCCTTACTAAATCTAATGACAAATTAAGCGCCTAATAAAGAGCTTAAATTTGATAAATTCGAACGCGATTATAAGCGCCTAATTTAGTAGGATTAAACGCGGGAATTACACTCTTTAGCCCCCCCCCCTATAACACTCTTTGCCTCCATAACTATTTAGCCTGGACTAACAAAAGTTATTCATTTGAAGGATGTTTTTCGCTTTATTACTTGTTTGTTAATATCTGATTATTTAGGGCGTTTTATGCATTTTTTTGGAGCGATTCCTCTTTTTCTTTAATAGAGAGAGAATTTGTAAGTGTTAGAATCACTTATATAAATAATAGAAGGGATACGCTACATTAACCAGGAATTGTAGGTTGTTATGATGGATTTAAGCTTAAGGCTCAGATCTTTACAGTCGGAAGAATGACCACATCACAGAAGCCAGACTTTACAAGCTATATAAGCAATATAAGTTAGGCGCACATATTAATATACTTTAAGTCAGCCTCTTAACTTAAGCTTTACGCTAGCTAGTCAGACCTTATACATATCTAGGTCTATCTTACTCTAGCCTCTTTACTTAGGCTATATAATAGTAAATAGGATAAGCTATAAAGGCAGGAGTTCTAGAAGGATTACAGATCTTTTCTTTCTCTTCTCTCCTAAGAAGATTATTCTCATTTATAGTTACTAATACTATAGTTACATATTAGCTAGACTATAACATATAATCTTCTTCCTTTTATCTTTATTTTAAAAACCTTTATAAGTTTTATAGAGAGGTAACATTTAATATAAATAAAACACAACAGGGCACAATGCAGCCTAATATAGCAGGCGATTTAGCAGGGATAGACGCCATACAGAAATTAATAAGGCTTTAACATATTATAGCTATATATAAGTAAATAAACTAGGATACTGCTAACTAAGTTATAATACTATCTAAGCAGCTTAGGATTACAACCGCTTTAGCCACATCCTCTACCTAGGGTACGGGCGCCTTAGGCACAGGCGGATAACATAAAGATCCTCTAATAGAGAAAAAACCTAAGAGGAAGCCCCTTAATATAAGTAACCTATATAACGGGAATTAAATTAAATACCAGGTATAGCATAACCTCTTAGCTTATAAACTACAAGCTAATAGCGACTTTATTAGGAGTGCTTAGGATAAATAGTGTTTTATATACTAATATCTGTTAGCTAAGGTTAGGGCCTGGGTCGCTCCTTTCTTTAAGGCTAGAGAAACCCTTAGTTACTTCTTAGATAATTTTTTAGGATATCTTAACTCCTTATTTATAGACCCTTATTAATAGGAACATATTATTATTAAACTTAACTAAGTGGAACAATGCTTAAGCAAAAAATTTAATGATTTTTTTGTCTGTTTTAAATAAAAATTAGTTCTTGCTAAAGGATGTAAATAAGCGGATTCTATTAAATTATTAAAACTATACATAGCTTTAAATAAAAAGATGTGTGATTTCTATATAAGGCAGGATATCCCCTGTACTAATTATAAACAGGTGGTAGCAAGACTTTATGGTATTGCCCTTAATATTAAGTCTTATAACCTAGAAGAATAATTAAAGACTAAATATAAAGGATAAACTGGATTCCCTTTAGGCATGTCTTATAAAAAGGATAGGAATATATAGATAACAGGAGTAAATGTTATGTCTTCTATAGGGCACTAAAATGTAGGCAAAACCCGTGCTAAGTGGGTATTAGCGGAAACAATGCAGGCCTGTAGAGATAATAACTAATGTCTGCGTTATAGTACTACTAGCTACTAGGCAAAGGCTTACCGCCTCCTTTTAGTATATTGTCCGGATTCTAACATTTATATTATAGAAATAATAAGCTCCTAAGTAGAATCTAAAGTAGAAGAGGATTTAGAAAAAGATAGCCCCTAAGCTTAAGGCTTAGCAAGGGGGTAGAAAAAGGCAGAAAGCTATCTTACTAAATACTACCTGCAGGCAAAGGTGTATATAAATAGATAGAGAAAAATATGAACTTAACTCCCTTTTTAATACTAGTTCTGTTTAACAAGGAAGCCTTTGCTGATATATAAGTGGATAATGGTTATAATAGTTATGCTACTATAAGCAAATCCTTTACATAACGCATGGGATTTCCCATAATTAATTTAGCCCAACTATAATAAATATAAACAGCCGTGTCTATTAAGAAATAGGGCTAAGAGGGTTTCTATTAGGGTCCTATAAAGATATCAAGGTTTACCCGATTTATAGCTAATGTGGATGGATAGAGTTTCCTAGTTTCTGTATATATAATACCAGGACTTACCTGTTTATATATCTTAAGGACCCCTTAGTTAAAATAATATAATATTAAAATTTACGCTATATAAGAATCTCTTATAGTCCGCTCTTTAAGAAATCTTCAGGTTTAGGTAATAACTACAAGAAAAACTAATAATCTAATAACAGAAATATTAAGCTCTGTTTATAGGGAAATAGTATAATAAGCAGTAGTAAAGAAACAAACGAATATATAGTTCTTAGCTACTAGCTTATAGGATATAACCTTTATACTAACAGTTACACCTATAGCAGACCCTACCTAGGCCCTAATAGACCGCTTACCTAAGGAGCTCTAGGATTTCCTAGCCTTATTTAATAAAGAAAAGGCAAATGCATTACTGCTATACTAGGGGACTACAGACTATTACATTTAGCTGCGGAAAAACCCTAATAGGACAGAGCTAGAGCTCCCTTAGGCCCCCTTATATAATATGCCTTAGGAATAGCTTCTAGAAATCCGGAAATAAATTATAGACCTTTAGGATAAAGGTTAGATTTAGGCAAGCTCTTCCTTAGCTAGGGCTCCAGTCCTGCTAGTTAAGAAAGCTAGGGGGGGTTAGCGGTTCTGTATTAATTATTAAGCACTAAATAAAGTCATAGTTTAGGATAGATATCCTCTCCCCTTAATTAAGGAGACGCTCTGCTCCCTAGCTAGGGCAAGGTATTTTACTAAACTTAATGTCTATATAGCTTTTTATAAACTATAGGTTATATAAGGGGATAAAGGCCTAACTGCGTTTTAGACCAGGTTTAGATTATTTAAGTGGCTGGTTTGCCTATTTAGTTTAGCTAGGGCGCCTGCTACTTTTTAGCATTATATTAATAATATGTTAGGGGATATATTAGGAGATTATATAATGGCTTACCTAGATGACGTCCTTATCTATTCTGGAGGTTTAAAGAAGGATTATATGTAAAAAGTATGAGAAGTTCTACGCTATTTAGAATAAGCCAGGCTATACTTAGATATTAATAAGTGCGTATTTATAGTCCAGGAAGTAAAATACTTAGGATTTATTATAGAAGCAGGAAAAGCTGTCTGTCCTAACCTAGAGAAGATTACGGCTATTTAGGACTAGGAGTCACCCTGATTAATATGCGGAGTAAGGAGTTTTTTAGGCTTTATAAACTTTTATTAGGAATTTATTAATAATTTCTCGGACCTGGCAGGGCCCCTTACTAACCTTACTAAAAAGGCAGCTAGGTTCCATTAGACTCCTAAACGCGAGAAGGCATTCCAGGCGCTTAAGACAGCTTTTATATTATCCCTAATTCTTATATAATAGGACCCTAACCTAAAGACGCAAGTAGAAGCTAACTCTTTTAATGAGGCAATAGGCAAATGCCTTTTACAATGCAATTCAGAGGGTATATGGCGGCCTATTGCATATTACTTAGCATGACTTATAGTAGTGCAACGGAACTATATAATTTATAATAAGAAGCTTTATAGTATTATTTCTTATCTTAAGGTGTAGTTGGTAGAACTGCAAAGTATGGCCTAACTGTTTATAATTCTTACTAACTATAAAAATCTGGAATATTTTACAGCCCCTTAAGAGATATTAGAAAGGCAGGCAAGATAGGCCAAAATATTATCTTTTTTTAATTTTTATCTCTAATATTATCCAGGCACATAGGTAGGTAGGCTAGATGCTCTCTCTTAATAGGAGTAAGATTAAGGTTAGAGGAGTCGTCTTATAGAATGCATTGTACGTCCGGTTTAAAGTCCAGACATAGGCGATATATCCCTAGTAGGAGTGTAAACAATAGCTAAGCTGGAGGAGGATGGCAACTAGGATAATAATAATCCGGATAAAACAATTACATAAGATGTTATTAGTATAGACTTAGCAAGGCCGTTACTATAAGGTTCTAACCTCTTCTTAGATAAATACCTTTAGGATTTATAAAACTAGGGAGTTGCTATGGATGGCTTATATGGCATGAAATTAGAAGCAGTCCGGGCAGTAGAGCGGAAATTTCCTGCCTTTATAGGGACTAAATCTTAAATAGCGGATTATATATTAAACACCTAAGAAGCGCTATAATTCCAGGGGCAGCTCTGGATTCCCTAATATAAGCCTCTTACTATATCGCTTATATAATAGGTTTATGACTTGCCTATATTAGGTTACCTAGGGAGGAATATCACTTTCTAGGTATTATAGAGAGACTATTACTAGAATGGGATATTAAAAGATATAGTATAGTTTATATGGAATTACTACTATTATAGTAGGAGGAAGAGTTGATAGCTTTGACAGGGGCTTTTAAAACCCATACTAGTAGTAGACCATTACTAGTTATAAATATTAGTGGATTTTATAACTAATCTTCCTGCATATAATAAGGAGTTACTATACTACCTAATAGTTATTACAAATTGCCTCTCTAAGTACGTATAGTTAGAGGTAATAATAAGTATAACAGCTAAGGCATGCACAAAACGCTTTAAACACTACTAGTGGCAATTCCATGGTTTTCCCCGCTAGATTATCTCTAACTGCGGATCGGATTAGCTTAGCCGTTTTTAGACTATACTTTATGAGAAGGTAGGTATAGAACAGCTATTATCTATATTATATTACCCTTAAATAAACAGCAGAATAGAATAAGTAAACTAAGAGATATAGGCAGTTCTTTAAGTAGTTGTTGCCTTTTTATAATATAATTAGGCCGATTATCTCCCGGCTTGCTAAATGGCGCTTAATAACTAAACGTCTATAGTGACCAGGCTAAGCGTAAACCGGATGCTAAAGGGGTTTAATATTAAGCTAATTTAATAAGTATTAGACATAACTAAGAGTCTAACTTTACCTAAAGGGAGGGCTGTATTATTCCTAGAATATCTCTAAGAGGGAATAATACTAGCCTAGGCAGCGATTAACTTTATATAATAATAATAATAGGATGTAGTAAATGCTTCCTAATAACCAGCGGAATGATACTAGGCAGGAGACTTTATGTGGTTAAATCTATGCTATATTAAGACTAATTGCCCTAGCTAGAAACTTAACTAGGTTAAGGCAAAATATTAGGTTTTAAACATGCTAACACTACTTACTATCCGACTTAATATCCTATAGGGCATATACCCTGTCTTTTATATAGACTTAATAAAGAGAGCCATATCTGACCCGCTTTTATTACAATTACTAGCGGATTCTAGACCAGGGCTAATACTCTTATTACGTAAAGATAATCCGGAGTTAGCAGAATATAAAGTAAAGGATATATTAGTAGTAAGAAATGCATAAGGTTATGGAAACCAACGGGATATACTAGTTAAATAGGTTAAGTACACTTAGCTAACATAGGAGCCCCTAGAAAGTTTCCTAGAGACAGCGGTACTAGAGAGATTTAAAGCATAATAGGGTGATATATACAGCCATAACAGGCCCGAACGGAGGGCGAACTAGATTTAATTTACAAAATTCTATAAAAATAGACCAAGTCTAAACCTATACATAAAAAAAAAAAAAAAAAAAAAACAAGCACGTAGCTGTTACTGCTTCTTTCGCTCTTTAGCCTCCTTACAGAGGTGCTTTTGCTTTGCTTTTTATGCTACTCGGACGCGATTCTCCTTCTCTTTAGCCTCTTAGACAGCATTAGTTATAGTATTATTAATATCCCTATAGGAGCTATCTCTAGAGGGAGAAGAGGGGGTTAAGAGAGGATTAAGGGAATAAGGGAAACAGGGAGTTTTAATAAAACTCTTATTTCTAAAGGGAGGTTAGGGGGGGGTGGTCCTAAGGGCAGGCTGCTTAAATAAGGACAGGGGTTAGTTAGCAAGAACCCTAGTATATTCTAGGAGGCAGTTACTAGCTATAGTGCTCTCTATAAGAGTGGTTTAAAGTTAGTGCATCTTAACTAACAGATTAGTAGCTTATAGTATATTTATTAGCACTATAAAGGTAATGGGCGTGGAGGGGGGACTAGAGAAGGCAGTGGGGAGGAGGCTTGTAGTAGGAACAGCAGCAGGAGTAGTAGTATAGGCAGCCCTTAAAGCGTCCTTAAAACAATATCTAGTGCAAATAAATTCAGCTATAAGAATAGCCTAGGTAGCCCTATGCCTAGGCACTATAGGCACAGCTAGGACTTTAATCGCGCGCCTAGCACTAGTAAGTTAGTGTATATCCTTAATAGTCTGCTATAACTTAGGGTTTATTAATAAGAGCTTCCTTTTCTAAAGATAACTCCTATAACTTACCTAATAAGCACAGCAGGCATAGCTGCGAGGGTTAGGGAGGCATTTGGCCTTTCTGCGGACATAAAGGTTGTTTATATAATATATATAAAATGCTTTATACTTAGCAGCGCTAGTAGTATCTTTATTGTCTAAGTTGCCTATTATAGTAATACTGCTATATACGCGGTTTAGGGGGGGTGGCAGAGGAGCTCCTGCTATGGCAGACATGCTTTTTATATTAAAACTATTAGTAACTAAATATTGTGAATTATACTAGGGATATTTAACTTATATATAGACAGGTATAATATTATAGGAAAGAAGAAAACGTTTTATAGGAAAAAGAAATAACTATATTCTTAAGACAGGTATAAATAAGAGAATTAATAAGAGTAAGACGGTTAATAAAAAAGGGACGATAAAAGGTGACATAAGAAAATCCAGGGACTAGGTTTATATTATTATATAGATGTTAGAAATGCAGGGGGCTGGCAACCCATATCCGGTTAGTAAGACAACTAGTTAAAGGTGGGTTACACATTAAACTAGCGTCTATGTATACCCAGGGGAGCTTAAGGAAGAATACAATAAAAAGGGGGGCTTATATTTCATTGCTATTACGGCGTTTTAGCAGCAAGAAGAGGGCTATATAATGGATTTAAGCTTAAGGCTTAGATCTTTATAGTTAGAAGAATAACTATATTATAGAAGCCAGACTTTATAAGCTATATAAGTAATATAAGTTAGGCGTGCATACTAATATACTCTAAGTTAGCCTCTTAACTTAAGCTTTATGCTAGCTAGTTAGACCTTATATATATCTAGGTCTATCTTACTCTAGCCTCTTTACTTAGGCTATATAATAGTAAATGGGATAAGCTATAAAGGCAGGAGTTCTAGAAGGATTACAAATCTTTTCTTTCTCTTCTCCCCTAAGAAGATTATTCTCATTCATAGTCACTAATACTGCAGTTGCACATTAGCTAGACCATAACAGTTGTATATAGAATGCACGCACCCTAATTAGCTGGATTACAGGTTATGTGACCTGGGGCTGTACTGTAGCTATAACACCATACCTCTGTATTATAGCCTGCTTCTTTCCCTCTTTTATAGATATAGATGAATTAAATATTAAACCCCCCCCCTACATTTGTGCTGCAGCATACTTGTAACCTAAGCGTTACCAACACTAATAATTAATATTATAGCTTTAAG
The DNA here is from genome assembly GCA_000222935.2 of Aciculosporium take MAFF-241224. Lineage (NCBI taxonomy): Eukaryota > Fungi > Ascomycota > Sordariomycetes > Hypocreales > Clavicipitaceae > Aciculosporium > Aciculosporium take. Next base: position 25,593 of record AFQZ01000233.1, on the reverse strand, counting down.
GTAGTTATATAAGAGAAGAGAAGTAGCTAAGATATAATAGATTAATAGTAATAATAATCCTGTGGATATAATAATAAAAGCTTTACTAAACAAAGCTCTTAATACCTTTATAATAAAAAATAAAGTCTAAATCTATGTGGAAGGATAGGTTAAAAGACCTATTATAAGGATTACTATAAGAGCCGCCGCCAGAGCTGCTAAAGAATAGAAAAGTCCTAATTCCTTACTAAATTTAATAGCAAATTAAGCGCCCGATAAAGAGTTCAAATTTGATAAATTAAAACGCAATTATAAGCGCCTAATTTGGTAGGATTAAACGCGGGAATTACACTCTTTAGCCCCCCCCCCCCATAACCAGTCGGCCTGGGCCAATAAAAGTCATTCATTTGGAGGATGTTTTTTGCTTTATTACTTATTTGTTAATATCTAATTATTAGGGCGTTTTATGCATTTTTTTAGAGCAATTTCTCTTCTTTAATAAAGAGAGAATTTATAAGTATTAGAATTGCTTATATAGATAATAAAAGGGATATGCCGTATTAACTAGGAATTATAAGTTATATATAGAATGCACGCACCCTAATTAGCTGGATTATAGGTTATATAACCTGGGGCTATAACGTGGCTATAATACCATACCTTTACATTATAGCTTGCTTTTTTTCCCTCTTAGAATATAAGATGAATTAATTATTAACTTTACCCCCCCTACATTTATGCTGCAGTATACCTGTAACCTGCGCATTACCAACACTTATAAAAGGCTATATAAATATTAAGCTTAGTAAAGTTTCTTACCCTAACTAGAAAGTAAAGGGTCTTTTTAATTAAAGAAAGAGAGTACTTATCCTAGGTTATAACTTTATTTAATACTTAATAGTTTATATAAAATCACTAACTCTCTCCTGCCTTCTTAATAAGTAAGACTAAAGCCCTAGTAAATAAAAAGCTAGCTTATATTTAACCTTTATTTATTAAATTTATAATTTGCTTTTATATCTTTAAGAGCTGCTCTTAAGGTATATTATATAAGGAAGCCTAAGGAAGTTTAGGGTTTATATTATTAGGGTTTTTTTATAGTTAAATATAATAGTCTGTAGTCCCTTTATATAATAGTAATATATTTACCTTTTTCTTATTAAATAAGTCTTTAAAATTCTAAAGCTCTTCTAGTAGGTAGTTTAAAAGCGTTTTAATTAAGTCCGGTTTAGGTGTAAAAATGTTAAGTATTAAGGTTATATTTTATAAGCTTATAGCTAGAAACTATATATTTTTTTCTTTTCTTATTACTACTTTTTATGCTATTTTAGTATATACTAAGCCTAATACTATAATTATTAGAGTTATTACCTTTTTAGTAAATATTACTTATACTTAAAGGTTTTTTAAAAAACAGACTATAAGTAACTTCTAGGCTATATAAATTATAATATTATATTACTTTAACTATAGGGTTCCTAAGATATATAACTAAGTAAGACCTAGAATTATATATACTAAGACTAAAAAACTTTATTTATTTAAATTAGTAGTAAACTAAGTAACCCTAGATATTATAGTTAGGCCTTAGTAGTAGCTATTCTAGCCTTACTTTTTAATACAAATAGCTGTTTAAATTATTTAAGGTTAGGCTAATAGGAATATAAGAAACCCTATGCTTTATATAAAAGATTTACTTATAGTAGTATAGCTATTATACTTATTATTTACTTATATATTAGTAAAGGCTATTTTATTAAATAAAATTAGTAATAAAAAAGGAGTAGTATTTATTTTTTATTTTATCTATTTATATGCCTTAGCTATAATATATAGTTAGTATAATAATATCTTACTTTTTTTTTCCCCCTTACTAAGCTTTATACTTAAAGGCTATCTTTTTTTAATCCCTTTTTTACTTTAGATTTAAATTAGTAATTAGTTATATTTAGTATATATATAGTTATTTTTAGAGGTTATACTAGGAGGAGCTAGTAAGACTTTATATAGTAGTTTATACTATTATAATATAAGCACTGCTTATTATCTTATTATATTTATATAGTTTCTTTAAAAACCTATATAGCATGCGTTTTTTCCCTACTTATTAATATTATAATATTTACTCTTATTATTTATATATCTCCCTTTATATTATAAGAGAAAGCTAAAGGGGGTTTAGCCTGTTTATAGTATTAAAGCTTAAATTATTCCTTTAGTTTATATAACTTAATATTTAGTATAATACTTTATAGCCTAGCTACTACCTCTTAGTAGTTAGTATAAGAAATATTATATTCTATATAGTAATTATATATCTTTTTATTTAAAGCTATATATAATTTAGATAGTTTTATAAGGTCTACCTATTTTTATCCTCTTACTAAAATAAGTTTTTATTTAAATTAAATAAAAAAAGTATTAAATTTTTTCTTTAATTATTTTTCAACCTAGTTAAGTTTAGTAATAATACGCTCCTATTAGTAAGAGTTAATAAATAATAAGTTAAGATATAATAAGAACTTTACTATAAAAAAATAAAGGAATTCCCTAGCCTTAAAAAAGGGTATAACTTATGCTTAAACCTAAGCTAATAAGTACTAGTAAATAAAACACTATTTATCCTAATTATTACTAATAAAGGCGCTATTAGCTACTAGTTTATAAGCTAAAAGACTATATTAAGCTTAGTATTTAACCTTATTTTTATTATAAAAGTTACTTATATTAAGGGGTTTTTTTTTAGTTTTACTTTTATTAAGGCTACTTACTATTTACCTATACCTAAGGTGCCTATATTAGTATTAAAAGATATAGCTAAAGTGGATGCTATTTATAGCTATTATTTTAGCTTAATAATTTTATTTACTATATTCTTATTTATTATTTTCTATATTATTATTACATTTTAAAGGTATAGTAGCTTTTATATAGCACTAGTCTTAGCTAGGTTAGCTATAGTATTAGGTTATACTATATTTATTATTATTTTATTTATTATAAGTATAACCTTTATATTATATTTACTAAGGTTCTTAGGGTAAATAATAAAAAAATAAATAATATATATTATAATCTTACTAAAATATAACTATAAAGCTAGTAACTTAAATAAAAATATTATTTATAAAGAAAAAGAAAAGGAAAAGATTTATTTAATTCTAATAACCCTGCTTTTATAGTTATATATATAACTAGGGCCTAAGCTGCTTATATATTGCTTATATAAAGCCGTCCGCGTTCTAGCTATATAGATCCGAGCTTTAAGCTCGAATCCATTACAGTTAGTAGCTAGATATCTAAACTAGCTTATAGTAATTAAGGGCAATTATAAGAAAGAAAAGGCACTCTATTAGGAGAGCTATAGAATAAGGGCCTACTAGGGCAAGCTATGCCTTAGCCGTGCATATATATATAGGGCAAGAGGCCCTATATAGAGTTTAGAGGGGGCAGTAAATATAACCTTTACATCATTGCCCCTAACTGCAGCTATCACGCAGCGTACAAGCATTACTATAGCCTTCACTCCACTAGCAGACCCAACACTCGTGACATTATGCCTGCCCTCACGCATACAAATTTTTGTTAATATATATCTACCTAGCTGAATCGAATTTCTATAACATTTGTAAGCTGCAGACTCGTTGTATGGCATTTCTCTACTCTTTAGGTCCTCTGACTTTGTCCTTCCTAGCTCGCTGCATATACTGCGTCCACACTTGACAACAATGAGACATGCTGATGCGCACCCACTCTATCATCATCCTTCATGCTTCACATTCTTGACTAGAGTGGGATTGTTCAGAGTCGTGTCAGGTATACAAAGTTGCCCTGTCGTGCCATTGCGCCCTTGCCATTGCATGTACGGCACAGACCACTGAGAATTGTTACCTTCGAATCTTGACCAAAGTGAAGGATCAATAAAATGATCAAAGTCAAAAACTTCCAAAGTACCAGGCGTTGCCATAGTGATTTGTCTTGTCGAGTGTCCTGTTGAATGCTCGGCGACTTCATCTGGAAACGCAACGCCGAAGTAGCCAGAGTCGGGCATCCCGCAATATTCATAGCCATCATACGTACTGCCCATGTGTGAAAAAGGAGTTGCATATTCTTGTCGTTCACGGAACCACCAGTCAGAGCCACTGTTATGACTTTGACCGCTCAATACAGCATCCGCACCCGTGGGAATAGATGCTTGCTTCGTCTTTGTTGATGGATGAATATTCCTTTGCCCAGGTCGTCTACAAGACTTGCGTGCTGTTGTCGTCGTCTTCTTAGATTCGGAAGAGCCTCTGGAGGCTTTGCCTTGAGTTGGCGTGTACCTGTACGTCGGGAATGCTTCGAGATGCTTCTCATGATCGATTTTCGCCAAAGCTCTGAATTTGGACTTTATTTCATCGCGCTCTAATTTGGTCCAGGAAGTACCAACGGTCTGAGAGGCGGACTGCTGTTGATCCTTTCTGATCACCCTTCGAGCCACTTGCTGATATGCTTTCCTATACAGCATATAGGAGTTCAGTGGTCTTGATACTTTCCCTTCCTCGATCGACTTCTGTCTCCGTTCCTCAACAGATCGACAAGCGTACGCAACTGGGTCAATAAAGTCCTCTGGGTACTGTTTTGCAGATTCGGACAAAGCTTTATCCAATAACGGCAAGCTGTCATAATTGGGAACTTGAACAGGCGTCAAACTGCGAGACTTCGAGAGACACTCATCGTCAGGGCAGCTTTTCTTGGCATCGAAGGGGAATGACTCCAAATCCATATCAGTGAAATGCATGTCAGGCGCTATTCTTGGACTGCGGCGGTTGCTTTGATTCTGTAATACAATCAGAGAAAGCAAAGAAACGATCCAAGGGCGCTACCGACCATTTCTGAGAGCATGTGCATGTTTGTGGGAACGTTCTCTCTGAACGTAAAGTTCACGGACTAATCACTTGTTAACGTAGGTGCAGTGGTCAGCGGGCAGGAGACTCACAGAGTTAACACTCGGCGCAAATTCCTGGCTCTGGGGCTCAGGAGTTCCAGCGGCCACACTTCTTGACATTGCTCTCATGGTGTTGCAAGTACCAGACTTGCAAGAATCTCTTCCTCGACAGCTAGAAGAAGAATTCAGTATTGACGTCATTTGCAATGATCATATATGCTTTGTACCGGTCATCAACTCACAGTGAAAGTAGGGTTTATGCTTGGGACAAGCTCTTGGAGTCTTTACCAGGTCACTGAACTATCCTGGCCAGACGATCAGCGTCTCGTCTGCTAAGCTTTCGATTTTTTGAGCGGACGCACGACGTTGAAGGCTTATTGGCAGACGTCGAGTCCAAATACGGGCAGCGAAATGTCGGGGGTGCATCAGGTATTTGTCTTTCGCCTTGCTTAACAGCAAATGCTATTTGGATATCTAGTCCGGCGACTGCATTCACCACCTCGACTTCATGCCCATGCAGAATAGGCGGCATCCAAAGACACAGCTGTGCCGCATGCGGCCTCAAATGGCATTTCATGGTTGGTTGTGGAACGTGAGTAGACCACCAACAGCCCCGTGTGCTATTTTGACTGCCAACAGTTGATCCTCACCAACCACCCCTGGTTTGGGGCAAGCCGCTGGACCTGCAGAGTGTCAAAGCGCCTTGTATCTCGTTCCCAAAGCGTGTGGTTGAGACATCAAACGTCAACACACTCTAATTATACAGACCCGTGATCGCATGCTGAGCAAGGCCTTTCAAACTCGTGGCCTTATTTTCCTTCATCACGTATAGTCTTCTTTGACGACGAACGTTTGAATCTGTACGACTTTGAAGTTCAGCTCTTCATTGTCAAGGCATCGAATATCAAAATAGACCCTCTTGTGCTTCCTGGTTGTGCTCGACAAATCTAGATTGGCGCATGACAGGGAGAACCAGAGCGCATAAACAATTGCGAACGTCATGATGGGCAAGATGTTAATGTTGAAATGTTTTACTCAGGTCTTGTTTGATGAATGATGAGATAATGGATGGTTTCCTGGTAGAAACATGAATTTGGTATCATGAATGTTCATTCCAAACAAAGCCAAGCGGGTTCCATGTTGGCAACTCTTCTTCGACATCGCTTGCCTTTGATTGCACATCGTATGTTACAAGACAAGGGCAGGGAGTAACGGCCCTAGTGTCGTGGTCCCGACGGTTATTCCTTAAAGACCTTGGACGAGGACTGCCATGTATGCAAGTTTTCAGCTCTGTGGATAGCAGTAGAACACATGGATAATCGCTTTCGGTACCTGTAGTCACGAGACAACTTTCCTGATTTTGATGTACAACTTTTGTTGCTCACGTCCTGAGTGCTGATGTCATGAGGTCCAGCCGTCATGGCCAGCTGTCGACTCCCGTTTCAGCATGCTCCTCGCCGGGTGAAACACGATGAACTAAAGCTCGGTGCATCAATTCAATCAAAAGCCCGTGCATCTTGAAAAACACCAGAAACGCCGGCGTCATTCCTGCTGCTACGACCGCTGAGTGGTTACGATCTGTGTTTGGTTCCAGTGAAGAGATTGCAACATAGGGTTTGAGCTAGGTGGACCATCAGTCATGTGTCTTGCCTTGTTAGAATGCTCGTTATCGTCTGAAAGTCGTGGCTCATTGTTCTTGTGCCACAAAAGTCAAGCTTTGTGAAACTGTGTTATGCCGACAATGCTCCTGGCTCGTCGTCCAAGTCCGGGGACGCCAGTAGTCGATTCTTGCTTTGCGAAACACCCGCTATAGCACTAGAAGGTCTAACCTTCAGTTTGATAATGGTCTTTTATGTCCGGCTTTGTTCATCTTCACGGAGCTGGCAAGGTTGACAAACGAAGTGGAACTTAGGCTGCTCGGCTTCTTGTTCGCTAATTCCCACACACTTGCTATGCTGCCAAATGCTGCATCTTTCGCAAGAAATGCTGTGTTTGCCATCATATTTCTGACCAAACAGGCCACATGTACAGTCGAAAGTCCAGTCCTCCTCTTGCCGCTCGATGTCTTGGAGCGCTTGTCTTTTTCTTTCGATATCGGCTTGGATCTGCCGTTGAGAAATACGCGTTGTTTGAGGTGTGCGATTGATATCTGTGGATAGGTGTGCTAACTCCTCTTCGTGCCGTCTTCGTCCGATTTCCCTTTCTTTCAGACGCTGGTGGCGAGAAATGGCACGAAATTCGCGTTCTTTATCGGCTTCCATCTGTAAAAGCGTTTCGCGCCTTTCAGCTTGCTCAGCCTCCTGCTTCTGACGGCGTTGTTCTCTGTCTGCTTCCTCGCGTTTTTGTTTTTCTGCCTTGTCCGCGATGCGGCTCGACCTCTTTGCGTTGGCTAGCTTCAATAGGTTGACTAGGTCTCGTTCGCGCTGAATTTGTTTTCGCCTCGTCAACGCCTCTTGCTTTTCCAGAATTGGAATCAAGTATTTCTCTATCCGGTTCCTTAATATCCTCTCATTCTCGTCGTCAGAGTTGGACAAGGCCTCAATAAATTGCTGCACTTCTTGTAAAGTAACCGCTACACATTCCCATGTGCCACCCCCAGAATCATTTTCAACTCCGACACAAGCTGATCTCTTGGGTGTGAAATTTTCAACGGTGTGTTCAGAAGAGGGGACAGTGCGACGCCGCCGAGTGGCTGAATATCCCCGTTGGCAACGCTTCGTTGTTTTCGGCCTGAGATTCGATATCATGGTGGGAGGCTCCGTGAAGCGATAGACCCTATTATCGTCCAGTACATAGTAAACGCGATCATGGCTATCCCAGCCGTACGGCTCGATTCGCTGCAAACTGTGTCAGAAACCAGGCTTGACATCTGGCTGTTGGGAGCAGCCGTGGATATTTACCCAATCCGTCTGTTCAATGTCTTTTTTCTCATTCATTTTGTCTCGTATTCCTTCAGGACAGTCCATGATCCATTGCGTCAGTGTTTGAAGAACTTGAATCTGTCCTCAGTGAATCAATGAGCGGAATTCCACGAAAATCAAAAAGTGAAAAACTATCCATCGGGTCTCATACCTTTTTAAAGATATCCAGGGAGGCGAATGTCAAAGAATTATTTCCATCGCCGAAGGGATTTTTGTCTGGGGCTTTGGCAAGATACTGTTTTCGAAGTTGGTCATCAAGGCTATCAAAACTGAATCTGAAGTCAGCAGGGTGGCGAGACATGGCCACGGCCATCAACGCTGGAAAATCTCACGTTAGGCCTTGACGCATCGACGCAAGCTTAGTGAGAGCAAGAGCTATGTCGGATATCACTTTGGAGTTTGGTTTTAAACACTCCATTTCAAGTTCCTGAAGAGCCCAGATGATAATATTAGTGAACGGAAGGCTTGACATCAGGTGCTAAGTTACCTCAATGTCGATCGATTCATCAATTTTAACAGCTCCACCGAAAATGTAAATCCATTGGCACAAATTAGCAAATTGCCACATATTGCGAATGCGGCTGAGCACAGTTTGCGTGCCATCCCGCGAGCTTTCCTCTGAAGGTTGATTCATGGCGATGGTGTTTCCTGCAAGCAGGTGCAAGGTTCAGGTAAATTCCGAACGTTCCTACAGTGCAATTATACACGACATGATTTGCACAACAAGTCGTGCTAAGTCCTACTTTTATACTTCATAATAGGAGCTATGATCGGGCACCCTGTGTTAATGTATTAAGCACCTTATGTAATATCTTAAAAATATACTACTTGGCGTAAATAATTTAATACATATTAATTACTAATTTTATATTTTTTTTAATATAAATAAAAATTATATTAAATATAAATAAAAATTATATTAAATTTTTAAAAAAATTGATTTTTTTAATTATATATATTATATTTTATAGTATAGTAACTATTGGCAGAGCTTTGCATATTGTTAAAAATTACAGGGAATTTTCAGCACTCTAGTGGTTGAGATACAGGTATCTCCTGGGTGGTCGGACGGACCCACTTTTACAGCTAATAAGATTATTTTAGCAGCTATAGGCAAGGACATTAACAACTGTTAACAGCTGGTATTAACCTTTTACACCTTATTATAAGCTAATAACAGCTGTAAAATATATAAAAATATAGAAATTTAAAGTATTTTTAATTGCCCTATAGCTGATAATAAGTGCATAAAAATGCAACTAGTAGGTTAGTAGCTTAGCTAGCTACTAAAGCTACTAAAGGTTAAAATCTTAACCTTTAAAGGAAAATTCTGCTAATTTAAAATCCGGAAAAGCAGGGGGATGACTTAACCGCTTTCCTTTATAGGAAAGTAGGTTAACCTATAGGTTATACTAATTTATAAATATCTTAATAACTAGAGGTCTTAGAAAAGTCTTAGAAATACTATTAAAATTAGGGAATTTAGGGCTTTCTTTTTATATAAAAATTTTTTTTTAGGTGAAAATTAGAAAATTAGAAAAGTTAGATGTAGGATATATTAGTATCTAGTTTATTAGGCTATGAGTTTATTTTTTTGTTTTTATATATAAATGATTTTTATAGAAAAAGAAAAGTAGTATGCAAAGCCTAGCTAGCAGCCGTAGGGCCTAAAAAAGGTTAATTAGTATATGAGGAAGCTACATATACTTCCTTACCAGACCTAACAGCTGTTGCCACTGCTAGACACTAGAAATTCTACAAAATTCTATTAAAAATCCAGTATAACTTACCCTATAGATCCGGTATAAACTTCTAAAATACCTACTATTTTTAATAGATTATAAGCCCGGAAGTGATCTATAGAGGTTAAAATACCTGATTTTATAAAGGGCAAAATTGCTGCTTTTTAATTAAGCAAAAAACCACTACTTTTTATAAATTCCTTTTAAATTCCTAAAAAATAAAAGGAGGTTTGCGTTTCTGACTATTTAAAAGCCCTATAAATAAATTTTATAGGCAACTTAACTTATTTTACAAAGGGCCACTACCCTGTAGTAAAAGATAGTTACTTTACAAGAGTTTATTATAGAGGTTAATAAAGATTACTAGGGGGCTATAAGCTGGTAAGCCAGCTATAATGATAAACTTAAGAGGGTTATAAATAAGCAGAGTTCGAATATAATAACTCTGAATGATAATTTAAATAAATTATCTGAAGCTGTTAATAAATTAATAGCAGGCCAAGGTCAAGGTCAAGACCAAGGTCAAGGTCAAGGTCAAGGTCATGCCCAAGGCCAAGGCCAAAGTTCGGATGCTAGAAAGAATGCTATAACCTCTTCCTTTAATAGTTCTATTACTAAAGAATTTAATAAGAAGGTTTATAGCTTTCCAGAGGGTGCTAAGATAAAGGGTGCTAAAAATTTTAATTAATAGAAGCAGGCCCTAAGTATCTAATTTAAAGCTTTAGAAATTCCTGATTTTCTTAAGAATTCTAACCTAGCTTTAACTCTCCTAGACTCTAATTAAGCTATAATTCTTATAGTTATTAGAGATAGCTATACTAAAGGTCCCTAAGCTGCTATAGTTTAGCAAGAAAACCCCTCAGCTGCCTATAAATCCTTAGTTAGGTAGTATTCTTATAGTATAGAGATATAAAGAGGGTTATTATATAGCTAATTTTATGCCCTAAATTTCCAAAATTTTAAAGGGACATTAAAGGCTTTTAATGCTGCTTTTAATAACTATTTAGCTAGATTATTTATCTCTAGAGTGCAAATTACCCTTATAGATTAAGTTAATTAGTATTTACAGTCTTTAAAAGGGACTTTTCCTTAGTAGGCTAAAAGGTAGAGATACTCTATAAGAGTAAATAGAGCTTTAAGTATTTCTAATAACACTTTAAATCTCTAGTTTCTAATAGTAGATTTATTAAAAGAACAAAGGGATAAAAGCTCTATAGTCTTAAAAGCCTTAAATTATAAAGCATTAGGTTATAAAAATAAGAATTCTTAGGAATCTAAGGGTTTTAAACCTTCTAAAAATAAAGAAAAAGGAAAGTCTTCCCTTAAAAAGTCCTTTAATAAAGGGAATAAAGCAAGACCTAAGAAAGGTTATTAGAAAGGCAAAAAACCTTCTAAGAAGGCAGCAGAAAAAGGATTAAATGGTTCTTTTATATTAGGCAACTATAATCTCTCTAATAGGGTGTATAACCTAGAGAATATTAGTAATAATAGCTCTAAAGCTTTTAGTTAAAAAGTCTTTTTAGAATCAGATACAGAAGAGGAAATAACCACTCCTAAGGTTACTTTAGAAGCTATAAATTATAGCTATAGTTACAAAGGCATAAGGCATGCTTTACTTTATAATACTGGTTTTACAGTATATTTAGTAAATTGTAAAGAGAATTTAAGTAACTATGTCTGTTAGGAGAGTCACGAGACAAGAGCGTAAGGGTACAGAGACCCACTAGGGCGAGCCACGCCCTAGCTACACATAGGTATATAAGGGGACAGGCCTTATAAAGAGATAAAAAGGCTAGTAAATATAGTATTTACATTACTAACCCTACCTATAGCTATTTAGCTTTAAGTATACTTAACTATAGCCTTTACTCTACTAGTAAACCTTTAACTATAATAAAATATTTACTTTTTTTTATAAAAATAGTAAACTATTAGCTTAGTAAAGATATTAACCTAAAGAATAAATATATAAGTAAGTAGCTATATTAATATAATAACTATATAAATATTAAACAAACTTAATAAAAATAAAAGTAGCTTTAGTATTACTATTGTTGGAATCGCTCGTCTGGAGGATGGAAGGGATATACGATAGTAACCGGGAATTATAGGTTATACACGCAATACGTGTGCTCTAATTGGCTTAATTACTATGTTATATAACCTAGGGCAGTACTGTAGCTATAACACTATACTTCTGTATTATCCCCCTTTTTTCCCCCTTAAGATAATTATAACTAAAATAAAAATCAGACCTTTGTTACTCCCTCCTGCATTATTACTATAGCATATTGCACCCTGTAAAACCATTACTAATTAGTGGTTGTTATAACCACAGATTAGTAAGGAATTAACAGAAGAAACAAACTTCCGATATAATACACTTATTTATTTAATTACATAGAATCCGTTGTTTATGCTACCTAAAAGCAACTTTTTCTATTATTATTAACTTTTACTACTTATTTATAATTATTAAGAAAGTTTCTTTATAGAATTTACTCCTTATTATTAATTTACTACTAGTTTATAATTAAAGTATCTTCTTTGCTGTTTATTACAGAGAAAACACTAAAAATAGCTTTAACTTCTACTACTAGAGCTAATTAACCTATTTAAGACTTCCTTCCTATAAAACTCTAAAAGTATTCTAACTACTTTATAAAAAAATAGGCCAAAGCTAATAAATAAATTAACCCTAAAAAAGCTATAACTTCTAAACTCTATAATAAATTTGCCTATTATATTAATAAGTATAAATCTAGTAACTAGTAAGGTACTAGATTTCTATTTATATACTAAAAAGACTTTAAAGAATAAACTGCTAATATTTTTAAGAAGATTACCCCTAAGGTCTAATAAGTACTTCAAGATATTCTTTAAAATTAAGAAATTAATACATAAGAAGGATTTTAAAGACTAATTAACCAGATACTTACTAATTTAGTTAGTATAGATAATTCTGTTTTCTTTTCTAATAGAAAGCTCCTGACAGGAAATAACACTATTAACACGTTAATGTTAATAATAACCTTACCTCCCCCTAACCCTTCTAACCCTTCTACTAAAGAAATAATAATAAAAATAATAATCCCCTCCCTCTTAAAACAATAAACTATATTAAAGGAAATTACTAATATAGACTAAAAAGCCTTAAACTCTCTTACTAGAGTTTATAATAAGGAAAATAAGTATTCTAGTATACTTTATAACTTTATATATTCTAAAGTCCTAATCTTTAAGGATATTTATATAGCATAAGGAATTTTGCCTAAGTTATACCTGTTTATACTATTAATAATACTTATAGGTAATGCTTATAAGTATTACCTTAAGAAATTTAGTAGAAGACTTATTTTATTTAATATAATAACTAAGTAAATAAAGGAAAACTTTAAGACTAAAGAAAATTAAAAATTCTACTAAATATAATTTTAAGAGATAAAGTTTTATTATATTATAGCTAAAAATCTAATAAAGACTAAACTTAAATGTTTAGAAGTAATAATTTAATAGCTCTTAGACCTATTTAATAGTCTTTACCCCCTCTTTAAGAAAGATATAATCCTTAGGCGCTAACTAGAAATATCTGTTTAAGATAGCCCTAAATTTAACTAAATAACCTACGTCTGAACTAATACCTACAAAGGTATAGTTAGTAATATTTGCTGCTGCCTTATAACAAAAGATATAATAAAACCTGTTTTAAAATCATTTACAAGCTAATAAATTACCAGAGAAAGCAAGTATTAATCTTAAAATACTACCTTAAGCACTAATATAGTCTTATTTACTAACTAATAATACTTATAAGCTTTCTAACCTTAAAATAAAGCTGGATTTAAGAAATGCTTTATTTATTATAAAGAAGGATGTTAGTTAACTAACCATCCGCACGACCACACTTCTGTTATTGTCTGCAGTTCCGGGGGAACTGGCAGATATCTCATACTAATAGTTGAAAATAATAAAGACTCTATATTAGAGGCTTAGCGGGAGCTATATGGAAGAATATAGGTTTTCTCCCCTATATTAGGGTTTTTCCTATATTAAGAAGTTAGTTGATGAACTAGTTAGTGGCTCTAGCTACCTAGCGTACATGAATAATAATTAACTAACCATCCTGCCTCTAAGCAAAAGAAAGTAAGAGATACTTAGTAAAGTAATTAAAGGCATAAATCCCCTCCTTTTAAATGCTAATTTTACGTATTCTTATAAGCATTTAAAGGTAAAAACAAAGAGTTATTACCTCTGGACAGTAGTAATAAGAATAAATATAAAAAAGCTGCTTAAAATACAGTATTTATTGCCTTTAAAGAAGAAAAAGCATAAAGTAATAGAAAAGTACAAGAAACCCTTATATTTATGAATTTCTTTATATAAGCACGTAATCCCCCTCTCTTTTCTACCTTAACTGTAAATTTCCTGTAAAATAACGCCTTTAAACATACGTTATTTATTAAAGACCCTTATAACTGCAATACTAATAAAACCACATAATAATAGGTATTTCTTGTGGATTTATAATATATTATAGAAACGTTTTATAATATCCTCCTAAATACTAGAGCAGCCGGAATTTTAACTGCTAGCTGAGGTTAAGTTAAAGCCTTAATACATCTTATAATAGACCTTATAATTAAGCCTTCTTCTGACTAAAGAACTATTAACTTTAGTGCCAGAAGCATAATATTAAATGGTATTTTAAAGCTTCTTATAATTTTTAGTATAATGTCTTTTTATGTTCTTAATAGTACTATGCCTTTTCTATATTTTATTATAAATATAGATAAAATAGGTGTTAAGCTTAATAATCTTAAGAACCTCCTTATTTAAGTAGAAAAGAAAGTACTTATTATTTAGAAATAAGGATATTCTTAGTAAATAATTAGTTTATAAGAACCTGCCATCTTTATGCTCTTAAAAGCAGAAATTTACTAACTTTATTATCGATTTAGCTACCCTTTAATTAACTAACTGCATAACCTTCTTGCTAAGGCTAGTAAAGATTTTAACAGAGCTAATATAGGAAAAATCACACATGCCTATTATTAATGCCAGATAAACGCTAAGGCTTTTAGTAGATTTAAGTTTACCCTTAAAGACAATCTTAAATTTAATTATAAGGTCCTTATTAATATTATATAAATTAATAAGAAGCCTATTCTTTATATTATTAACTTAGTAACTTTATTTTAAGCTGCTTGCTTTCTTAGACCCTAATAACAGAAAGCTTAAGATATCTAAAATGCCCTTAAGGAATATTAAATTAACACATATCTTAGACCCCTAGACTAGATAGTTTATAATGCTAGAAGGAACTTTACTTCTAGTAAATTCAGGCATTTAGCTTGATTATTATTAATTAATATTAATAAAGTCCCTATTAAGGCACACAATAGCATTAGAAAACTTAAGCAATATTACGCCTTTTTTTAAAGAGCATATAATATTATTAAAACTAAAGCTTATAGTCTTTTCTTAAAAGAGTAAATGCTTTAAATAGCTGTTAAAGTAGTTAATAACTCCGCTAGCCTAAATAAACTTATTCCTACCCTCTTAGTCTTTAGAACCTATTTAAGGATAATAAATAATTCCCTCTTAAGCTTTATAATTACCTAAAAAGCTAAGATACTTTAGAAAGTAATAAACAAAGTAAGATATAGTCTTATAAGACACTAAGTTAATAATGCCCTTAATACTTAAAATAGCCTAATAACCCTATTAATATATAATCTTCCCTTAAACTCTAATATATAAGTTTATTATAAAAAAGGCAAATAGACTAGCCTATATAAGCTTTTTTTAATAAAAAGAAAGACTTATATTATTAAGATATCTTATAGCCCTATAAAGTTTTAATCTATAGTTATTAAACTATATATTACTTTGCTAAAAGCAGAGACTTCTTATAAGGATAACTAAGCCTAAAATAAGAAAGCTATAGAAATAGCTTTAACTTTTTAAGAAGGGCAAGGCCTAAGCCTGGATAACTCAGACTAAGAAAATACCGAGATTAATGCTCTGCTTAAGACTCCCCTTAATAACCCTATAAATCCACTATAAAGAGGCTATGGAAGACCTTGGAAATACCCTTAACTAGAAGCTTTCCTTATAGAGAAAGAAAAGGCCGATTTTTAACTTATAATTAACCTTTATATATAAGGAAAGATAACCACGCCTGGAGAACCATTTAAACTCTCTAATAAGGCCGAGATTAATGCTCTGCTGGCAAGAAATGTGTTTAAATTTATTTAATTTAACCCTTAAAAGCATAGAAGTAAGAGACTCTTTAGTTTATAAATAATATATAAGATTAAGAGTAAAGTAACTAATTTCTTATATAAAAAATCATAATATATTATTTAAAAATATAGCAACTATAGGAAAGAGATTATCCTTATATAGTTCCTAACGATTTAAAGAGCTAGTTAGAGGCTTATTATTGCTCTTGCTTTATTATTAAAAAGAGAAGGCATTACGGCTTAGTTAAGGGATATTACCTAAGTATATATGTATTTATAAACGAAGCTTAATTGCATAATTCTTATAAAGCTTCTAGCATAAATTACATATATCTACCCGCTAGATATTATTATAGTTATAATAAAGCTGCTTTACGGAATTGCAAAAGCAGGTATATATTAGTAGTTAATATATTTTAATTATTATCGTTAAAAACTTTAAATAATTACTTTTACTTATAACCTATGCCTACTTATTTCTTTAAAAGAAAGCTTTTATTTTAGACTTATTAGAATATAGACTAATAATACGTTAGGCCTTAGTAATGCTAAATTCTTTAATTATAAAGAGGTTAAGTTAAAAAATGCCGGATTTCTTATAAAGCTAAAGTAATGCCTAAAGAAATTAATACAATTAATGTTTAATAGTTGTATTCTAAGTAAAGCTAATAATAGCACCTTTTTCCTATAGTAAAAGGTATAAGGAAAAAAGCTATTAGAAGTTAACTAGGATAATTAAGCTTAATATATTAAGCAGAGAGCTTAAGGTGTATATATTGCTCTTATCTGCCAACCTAAAGCCTCTTATAATCTTTCTATTACTGCCTAAAGCTAATAACCAGAACCTAATAATATAATAAAGCTTAATAAGAGGCTTAGATAGCAAATTAATAATCAGAGCCATGGACTTTACTATATGCCTCTCTTACTAGAAAATGCCTCCCTTTATATTTTTATTAATAGCTCCTTTGCTAATAATAAAGACCTTAGCTTATAACTTAGCTATGTAATTATTCTTAGTAATAAGAAAAAGAATGTTAATGCCTTTAAATTCATGCTTATAGGCAATATTATAACCTATAGCTCTATAAAATCTAAAAGAGTTATGAGAAGTGCCTTAGCATTAAAGCTATATAGAATAGTCTAAGAAGTTGATATTGCTTATACAATAAGTATAATATTAAAGATTATTACTAATTAATTAAACAAGCTAAATATCCTGATTATAATATACACTGATTCTTTTTTATTATATAAGTATATTATTAAATTAGGCACCATAAAGGAAAAAAAGCTTATGATTAACATTATAGCGCTATGACAGTTATATAAGCAAAGGGAAATTATAGAAATCCGATGGATAAATGGCTATAATAACTGTCGGAATCGCTCGTATGGATGATGGAAGGAATACGCTGCATTAACCAGGAATTGTAGGTCGCATGCAGAATACATACACTTTAATTAGCTAGATCACAGGTTATGTAACCTAGGGCTGTAACGTGGCTATAACACTATACCTCTGCATTATAGCCTGCTTCTTCCCCTCTCTTAGAGATATAGATAAATTAAATATTAAACCCCCCCCCTACATTTGTACTGTAGTATACTTGTAACCTAAGCGTTACTAATACTAATTAGTAGTTGCTAATAACTATAGATTTACTAGGTTACACTTAGAAGAGACTCGTCCGAACGCTTTTACTCACGTAACTATAAGAAATTCCGATGTTATGCTAACTAAAGGATTATTTCTTTAAATTATTAACTGTTAAATCGTTTATAATTATAAGAAGACTTAACTCTTATAGATCTTCTCTCTTATTATTAACTATTACTTATCTATAATTGAAACCAAATCTTTACTGTTATTCACAGAGAACTAATGCCAACCGCTTTAATTAGCACTAAACATAAAGCTTAACCCAAAACACCAAAATATCTTCAAGCTAAGGAAAAATAGATGATTTCGATAAATAACTCTAAAAGGATATCTATAGAAGAGAACTTCTAAAGAGCACCCTATCCTAAAAACTTTATAAGCACTATCTAATTTTATCTTTTAATTAGACTAAGTTAGTTAATAACATTAATGTTAATACAGCTACTAAATAACAGATTAATAACCGTATTATATATACAATTAACTACTATATTCTTAATAAAGAAAAAGGGCGCAATCTCCTTATTAACTTCTAGCGAGATTATAAGAATTAGACAAAGGATACTTTTAATAAAATTAATAACAACCTTAAGTATACCCTTTGTGATTACCTTAATAATAATGGTATTAAAACAGCCAGAGGATTAAGATCAAATGTCTCTAAAGATCTTATTAATATCTTAAACATTAACCCTAATATAGAATACAAACCTTTACTAGAAAAAGCAACTAGGAAAGGAAAAGAGATTTAATGACTTAAACTTTCTAATAATAAGGACTCTAATAATAAAGATTTTCATTTAACTAAAGACCCTCCCCTAGAACTATAAACCCTAACCAGAACACTTTCTAATAGTAATTAAAAAGCCCTTAATACTCTTAAGAGACTTTACTAGAAAGAAGAATAATATTCTAGAGAAGTGTATGACTTTATTAATAAGAAGTTACTATATTTTAAAGAGAAATGTTCTTAAGCAGGAGTTTCCCCCTTACTTTACCTAAAAGCCTTCCCTATTATGCTTTAAGATAAAGCCTATATATACTTCTTTAAATACTTTAGGTAAAAACAATTCTATTTAAAGAAATAACTCGGAACATTAGAAATCATTTCAAAACACCTGAAAATCAGAGCTTTTATAAAACACAATTTGCTGATTTATGCCTTTACTATATTATTATAGAACATCTAATAAAGAATAAGTCAGAATACTTAGAAATCCTTCTTAACTAACTTATAAAGATATTTAATGGCCTTTATAACCCTCTTAAGCAAGATACGATTCTTCTTTATTAAGTACGGTAAGTAATAGAAAATAATAACGATTTCTATAATGCTAAATTTAGGAATGTGCTAACCTTTAAAGGATTTGTTAGTGATCTTTGAAATTGCCTCTTAGCAATGGATATACTACCAACCTCTATAAGTCAGTTACTAACAATTACTAATAATAATTTAACTGCCCTTATTGCCTAGTCTATAGACTAAAACACTAATATAGTAATATTTACAGACTAATACTATTTACGAGCTATATATTGTGAAAAACCTTAAGCTAGAGTAAGCTTAAAGAAATGCTTTATATACTATAAAGAAGGATGCTAGTTAACTAACCATCCTGCCTCTAAGCAGAAGAAAGCAAAAGTAACTTAGTAGAATAATAAAAAACACCAGAAACCACCCTCTAAACGCTAATACTATGCATTTCTATAGGCCTATAAAGGCGAAATAGCCTAACTTACTGCTACTAATAATAGCAGTAAGGATAAACATAAAAAAGCCGCTTAGAACGCCGCTTTCCTTACTACTAACGAAAAAGAGAAACTAGATAATAAAGAGGCTTGTAATACTCTTTCCTTTATAGCATTCTTTACGCAAGCACCAAATCCCCTACTCTTTTCCTAATTAACCGTAAACTTCTTATAGAATAATGCTTTTAAATATGCCTTATTTCTTAAAGACCCCTATAACCGTAATACCAATGAACAACCTTAACAATACGTATATCTTATGGATATGAGATATACAGCAGATACATTTTATAGTATACTCCTAGATATAAAAGCATTAGGAATTTTAACTGCTAGCCAAGGCTAAGTTAACGCTTTGATGAAAATTATAAAGAACCTTATAATTAAGCATTCCTCTAACCAAAGGACTATTACCTTTGGAGCCAGTACTATAACTTTAACTGGTATTTTAAAGCTTCTAATGATTTTTAGCATAATACCTTTTTATATGCTTAATAGTGCCATACTGTTTTTATATTCTATTACAGACATGGATAGAATAGGTGTTAAACTTAATAATCTTAAGAATCTTCTAATTTAAGGAGATAAGAAGGTACCTATTATTAGGAAATAAGGATATCCTTAGTGGACAGCCAGTTCTTAAGAACCTGCTATCTTTATGCTTTTTAAAACCGAAATCTGTTAACTTTATTACTAATTTAGTCATCCGTTGATTAACCGATTAAATAACCTTCTTACTAGGGCTGGTAAAGAATTTAATAAGGCTAATATAGGGAAAATCACGTATGCTTACCATTAATGCCAGATGAACGTAAAAGCTCTGAGTAGATTTAAATTCACTCTTAAAGACAATATTAAATTTAACTATAAGGTCCTTGTTAATATTATATAAATTGACGAGAAGCCGGTCCTATATGTTATAGATTTAGTAATATTATTTTAAGCTGCCTGCTTTCTTAGACCCTAATAACAGAAAGCTTAAGATATCTGGAATGCCCTTAAAGAGTGCTAGATTAATATATATCTTAGACCCCCAGACTGGATAGTCTATAATGCTAGAAGAAACTTTGCTTTTAGTAAATTTAGGCATTTAGCTTGACTATTGTTAATTAATATTAACAAAGTCCCTGTTAAGGCTTACAATAGTGTCAGAAAACTTAAGCAATATTATGCCCCTTTTTACAGAGCATATAATATTATTAAGACCAAAGCTAACGGTCTTCTCTTAAAAGAGCAGATACTTTAAATAGCTGTTAAAGCAGTTAATAACTCTGCTGGTCTAAATAGTCTTATTCCTACCCTCTTAGTCTTTAGAACCTATTTAAGGATAATAAATAATTCCCCCCTAAGCTTTATAGTTACCTAAAGAGCTAAGATACTTTAAAAAGCAATAAATAAAGCAAGACGTAGTCTTGTAAGGCGCTAAGTCCACAATGCTTTAAATACCTATAATAGCCTAATAACCCTACCTATATACACTCTTCCTTTAAATTCTAATGTATGAGTTTATTACGAAAAAGGCAGATAAACTAGCCCTTATAAGCTTCTCTTAATAAAAGGAAAGACTTATATTATTAAGATGACTTATAGCCCTATGAAGTTTTAGTTTATAGTTGTTAAACCGTATATAACCTTACTAAAGGTGGAATCTTTTTATAAGGAAGACCTGGTTTATAAGGAAGACCCGGTTTAAGGTGATAAAAATCACGAAAACCCCCCTAATAACCTAATAACTCTATTATAAAGAGGATGTGGAAGACCCCGGAAACACCCTTAAGTAAAGGCTTTTCTTACTAAGAAAGAAAAGGCCGATTTTTAACTTGTAATTAACCTCTGTGCATAAGGAAAAATTAATATATCTAGAGAACCTTTTAAACTCTCTAACAAAGCAGAGATTAATACTTTGCTAGCAAGGAATGTGTTTGAATTTATGAAATTCAACCTGTAAAGATATGGAGGCAAAAGACTCTTTAGCTTATAAATAGTAAGAGAAGTTAAAGGCAAGGCAACTAACTCCCTATATAAAAAGTCATAATGTGTTATTTAAGGCTATAGCGACCGAGAAAAGAAAGTTATTCTTATGCAGTCCCTAATAATATAAAGAGCTAGTTAAAGGCTTATTATTACTCTCGCTTTATTATTAAAAAGAGAAGGCATTATGGCTTGGTTAAGGGATATTACCTAAGCATATGTGTAGTTACAGACAAAGCTTAATTATATGATTCTTGTGAAGCTTCCTATATAAATTACATACCTTTACCTGCCAGACGTTATTATGGTTGTAATTAAGCCGCTATACGGAATAGCAGAGGCTGGCACACATTAGTAGTCGACGTATTTTAATCATTATTGTCAGAGACTATAGATAATAACCTCTATATATGACCCTTGCCTTCTTATTTCTTTTAGTAAAAGCTTATATTTTAAAATTATTAGAATGCAGACTAATAATACCTTAGGACTTAGTGATGCTAAGTTTTTTAATTATAAAGAGGTTAAGTTAAAAAACGCTAAATTCCTTGCAAAGCTAAAAGAGAGGTTAATGATTTTAATACCATTAATGTTTAATGGTTGTATTTTGAGCGAAGTTAATAATAATACCTTCTTTTTATAATAAAAGGCATAAGGAATGAAGCTATTACAAGTTAATAACCCGACTAACCAAGCGAAATATGTTAAACAGCAAAGGACCAACACCGCGGACACGACGCGGTATCACGCCTAAAACGAAAAAGAAGCATAGAATTGGATTCCTTATTGTTAAATACCCTCCCTAGTAATGGCGCATTACGCAAGGGGAGTAAGTAGCGCGAGGGGTGCAATAATTAACGAATTTTTGCGTGGATCCGCAACTGATAAAGGATAAGGCACTACCTAGGAAGAAATATAATATTAAGGAGAGAATCCTAGAGTAATAATAGTATAAGAAAAACTAAAGAATAAAATGAAATTACTAAAAGAGTTAATAATAAAAGTTATTCTAAAGGTAGAAATAATAGAAGTATAGGCTTTTATTAGGACCTTTATATAAGTTACTATAGATATAGGAGGGGAGATAGCCTAAGCAAAGACTAGCATAGGAGATCTATAGGTATTAATTATAGAAGTAGTTAACAGTAAAGTTGAAACCACAGTTAAGAAGGCGGTTAAGGAGGCAATAGAGGCCGTCCCTAGGACTAGATTAATGGTTAAGGGGACTTAGGCAACTGTTATAGCTTGTGAAGTCATGGGGCAGAATATGATAATACCTTTAGCCCAAACAGAGGGTATGGCAATACTAGCCCGCTATTACTAGGAAGCAATAGTAAAGGGAAACACTATTAGCAAGGCAGTTAGGAATAGATTGCTAGGAGAGATTGTAAAGGCAGTAAACAGCACTATTAGCGTAGAGGAGGCAATAGTAGCACACAGGCTGCAAAGTGGAGACATAGTTATTATATTTACTAAGGCAGGGAGGAAATAGAAGGAAAACATGGCCTGGGTGAGAGTTACCTTTGGACCTACGGCAGAAGTAAATAGGAAGATGTTTAGTGTAATTATTAAGGGATTCCTAATACGATTAACGAACCACGTTGCGATTAAGGATATAAGGAAAAACATTAAAAAGGAGAATAGTCTAAACATGGTGAAGATAATAGTGTGGAAGCTAAAGGGAATAGCGACAAGGGTACCACTAGTGGTTAGCATTAAGGGCACTAAGGCAGCAAACCGCCTATGCCATAGGGGAATAGTATACTAAGCAGAGATTTTTAATGCTAAGCTATATAACAAGATAGTCTACCTAAAGCAATATTATAATTACTATAAGATTAGATATATTGCTAGGCACTGCAAGGAGAAAGCAAGATGTGGTAGGTATGCTGCTGGAAAACACCCTAAGAGAAAGAGGACTTGCCTAATATTAATAGGCAAGGTACGGGAGAGATGCCTAAATTACGCAGGGGCATATCCAGCATGGTCTTAGCTATGCTTAGTAAGCAATAATAGGTGGCAACAGGCCCGGGAGGCTTACGCCACGAGGCCGCTGTTCTTCCGTAACTATTAGTCGGAGGCCGTAACAGCTACTACAGGTAAGGGTTATTATAGAGAAGAGACTAGGGGATTAACAGAAAGGCAGCTAAGAGGAAGGAGCATATAACTAAGGGGCCTTTCTATAAGACAAATATATAAACTACAATTAGGACGGCAGAGACCGGCAGAGAAAGGCATAATACTAGCCTTCCTACAACTAATAAGAGAGCAGAACAATACCAGAGCCAGCCTAACCAGGGTGCTCTAAAGCACACAATAGAGTACATAATTAAGGTTATGTACTAGAATATATAGAAGAAAAGCAATTTAGTATATCTGGCGTTAGGGCATAACGTTAGCCCTAAGGTAATAGCTATCTAGGAACCAGGAGGCTATAACAGTATACCGCTGAATCCATCTTAGGGGCACTATATATTAGTAATATACAGTAGAAGAATAGCGATTTATATACACTGGAAGGTTAAGGCAGGGCTTTAGACTACAGGGAGGGGGGAGGATTAGTATAGTGTTAAGCTATGTAGAGTAGAGGTGTATAATATATATTCCCCGGCTTACAAAAGGGGGTGGCAGACGCCTTTACAACACTTTGCTAATACCTAGGTAAAGGGCTGGAGTGTGTTTATGGGGGACTTTAACTAATATTACCCCTTATGGGACAGATTCGGCTAAATATCTCCAGGGCACGATAAGATGTTGGAATTTATAACAAGGTAGCAACTCGGCCTAGCTATGCTATTTAGGGAAGTAATAAGGAGAGAATATAGCAGCAGGGATAGCACTATTAACCATGCATAGACCACCCACAATGTTAGTGTTAAATTCATTAGGCTAGTGGAAATCGCTGGATCTGACCATATGCCCTAGCTTATTAGCATCGGGATAAACAAGGAATTAAGCAACAGCCTAGGGTTGGTTTAGGGTTAGAGGATAGCGGATGAGAACCTTATTATGGCAGAGGCTTTAAATAGGCTTAGAAAGAAGGGGTTAGAGCTTCCGCTATGTAACCGGCAAGAAATTAATAACTATGCGCAGTGGCTTACCTAATAGCTTATGGAGATAGCTAATATAGCAGCACCTAAGCGACCTTAAGGGCGTAGCAAACCATAGCCTTAGTGGAATAAAAGGGTAAGGGATATAATAGCAGAGGCAAGACGTGCTAATAGGTAGTGGCAGTAACAATAGACGCAGGAAGTATGGCAGGCCTTGATGGAAGCTACAAAAAAACAGGATTGTGTTATCTTAGAGGAGAAGAGAAGTAGCTGGCGACAGGTAGTTAGCGAGTTATCTAGGTTTAAAGGGAGTCTTTAGACCCTAGAGTGTTAGGCCTGGCTACGGAGTGGACTTCCTTCTAAAAGGCAACAGGTTCTACTACTAACCCAGCTAGGAGACGATGGCAGGGAGGAGATAGTGGAGGTTATACATAAGGGTAAGGCGAGGGCATTTGCAGAGAGGTTCTTCCCTCCATCCGCGGCTAGGGCTCTAGGTCCGGAGGCAGAGGAGGGGATAAGATACTGTAATAACAATTAGGTAGTTCCTATGTTTACAGAGGAGGAAATTAAAGAGGTTATAAAGAATACGGTAAGTTGGAAAGCCCTAGGACCAGACGAGCTGCTAATAGGTTTCCTTAAGCTATATGGAGTGGCCTTAATATTATGTTTAACATGCCTTGCGAATGCTTACTGCGGCTTGGGATATTATCTGGCCTCTTTCTGACAAGTAAAGGTAGTAGTTCTATGCAAACCTAGGAAGTCCCCTAAGGAGTTAGGCAGACCAGGGGGGTGGAGGCTGATATCGCTATTAAACACAATAGGTAAAGTAATTAAGGGAGCTATTATAAGGAGGATTACTATTACAGCAGAGGAAGGCTATATACTGCTAGATATGCAGATAGGCAATAGGGCTGGCAGATTAATGGAGATAGCACTAAGCATGCTAAAAGAGGTTGTGAGAATAGCGTGGTATTACCAGGGGATAGTATTATTACTACAGCTAGATATTACCGGGGTGTTTAACACTATTAGCTATAAACGATTAATCCGCACTATAAAGGAGTTAGGACTGCTAGGGTGGATGGCTAGATGGGCACAGGGCTTTACGTTAGAAAGGAGAGCATAATTAGCGTTTAACAGACATATTACTAAGGAAATCCAAGTTACTACAGGGGTTCTGCAAGGGTCGCCAGCGTCTTTTATCCTCTTCCTGCTCTACATTACGCTATTATATTAAAGACTAGCAGCAGTGGAATTAACGTTAATATTAGGGTTCTTAGATAATATAAACATTATAGTATATAAAAAAACAGTAAAGGAGACAAAAGTATAACTAGAAAGAGCCT